>JBBMOL010001367.1:0-41155 GCA_037954665.1 Laguncularia racemosa | reverse complement strand
TAATTTCGGGCGATTTAAAAAAAGGGGGGCCCCCTCATACAAGATTTGAAACCTTTGGCTCTTGCCTTAATGTTTAAGTTTTTTACGGATTTTGATTCTATAAATTTGAGTGATACAAAGATGAATGATAAAAGTAGAAAAGCTAGCTATCAAAAGAGCTATTGACTTAGTTTAAGAAAACCCTCAACCCCAAACCCATAATAAAATGTAAAAAAATGAATGGCAAAAAATGGTTACAACAAAAAACTATTATTTGGCCCTATAAAATTTTTTTTTAGGGGGAAATTGCTTTTGGGTAGACTATGCATTAAAAGGAAATCATATAATAGGTCATTAAAAAATCCCCCAAATGCCCCCCAATTGAATTATCATAGAAACCATAATCCCTAAAGCCTTAAACTATGATGATGAGAAATTTTCTAGCACCACCTATACCTTCAGAACTGGATTTGGCTGATGGCCCAAAATCACTTTTTTTTTTTATTTATATCTTTTATTCTAATAAATTTTTGAGAAATAATCTTACAGGTACAATAATAATTCTCCATGGGGGGCCAATATGTCCTATACTAGCTAATGGCCCGGGACATTTTCAGATTTACAATCAAAGACCCACTACGATTGTTTCCTTTCCCGAAGTATTGGTTCATAAAAAAAAAGGGGAATTATGATTTTTTTGTGCTTTGTAATTTTTCTATGGAATATTTCATTTTTGGTATTTTTCTTTTAGGACACTTTCATTTTTTTTGGGAAATTTTCCATTTAGGATCGGCCCCTTAAAAGTGGAAAGTTTGTAATTTTGTGCATTTTCTAACCCTAAAGGGAGCAAGTAAAAATTTAACTTGTTTATAGTAGGGTTTGAGGAGGCCAAAATTTTTCAGATTTGAATATCCCCTTTTTTGTGAGAGGGCTTAGGGTTTCCTAAATCCAATTTCTCTTATCAATTTAAATTTTTCCAAGAGTTGAAATTGTAGTGAGTGCAACAAAGAGAAATTTTGGAGTAGTATAAATTTCCCTTCTTTGTTGTGTTTCCATTTCTCACTAGTGAGTCATATCTAGGGTTGATTTGGAATTTTTTGGGTTTTTAGATTTTTTTTTGCATTTGTGATCAATTTTTTGTTATAAGTTTGATTTTTTTTAGTACTTGTTATCATCATCTTCATTTGTGATGTGAAGGGGAATTTTAAGGAAGAAGTTAAAATCAGGGGTTTTTTGATATATTCTTCTTGATTTAATTCACATGGATTTAAAATTTAAGGGTTGTTTTTGGGTTAAGTTTAATAGATGGATTGTTAATTGCTTTTCTTTTGACCTTCGGTTTTCATAAAAATTTTCAATAGGGTTTCACGAAAATTTTAACCCCCCCCCCCCCCAATTAAACCGGCTTATGTTTGAGATTTGGAGTTTTTTTTTTTGATTCATTTAAATTTGTGCTTGGGCTTGGTTTTGAGCAATCATATTATATGTACAATTTCACCTAAATTATTTTCACAGAATTCCCAAATTTTACCCATGTCAACCAAATAAAATGGAAAAAAACACCCCTTGCCCCCAAAAAATTTCCATCTTATAAAGGGCCAAACAAGAAATGGAAACAACTTGTTTTTATCTTTTTTTTCCCTTTCCTTCCATTTCTATTAACTTCCATTGTTTTTACAATTACTAAACATATTATATGACGGTAGTTGCTTGTTTACATACTTTTTTCCCTTTTTTTTTTATTTTTTTTTTTTTTTACCACCTTTTTTTAAAACTAGTTTATTTTTTTTTTACCATTTTATTTTATAAGTCCTAATACTAACTTAGGGGGTTAGGTTTTGGGGGGAGGGGGAGGGTGAATAACTTAAATTCAAATTGAAAACCCCCTTTTTAAAATTTTAAAAATGTAAAACCCACTTATATAAATATTAGAGTTATAAAAAATAAAAAGCTTCTCCCTAATATTAAAATACTTAGTTTGTGAGTTATAGTTTCAAAAAATGAACAAATAATAAGAAAAAAAAAAGCAATAAAGTAAATAGGGAAAAAGGGGAAGAGGGATAAGCCTACATATATGGGTTTTATCTCTAACCTTTGTCATCTCCATTAGCACTAATGGTTCAACCGCTAGGAAAACTATTAAAATCATTTCAACAAGTATAAGTGAGTGTTGGCACTAAGACAACCCGCAGCACTTAGTAGAAGCTAGCGTTCCTTATCCTTTTTTAGTCCTTTCTGGTTCTCCTGACACTACACTTTTTAACCCTTAACCAACTTTTTCATAGTACACCCCTTTATTTTCCCTTTCCTAGTTCTCTTCTCTAAGTGTCTGTTACAAACAAACAATTTTCACTACAACAACTTCCATTTGATTTAGGAAAATTTGTTTTGAAAAAAACCCAAAATTAGTACAATAAAAATGAAAATTTTCGTTTAATATGAAAACTTTCAATCTCTTAAGAAATCACTTCTTACTAGCAATACTTTAATTTTATATCATCCTTTTGTGTCTTCTTTCCAAACCTTGTGACTTTGAATATATAGAGGTTAAGGTTTCTTTCCCTGTGTGGCATGATTCTTGAATTTCAAAGGTAAAAAAAATTTTTTATGGAACAAATATCTTTTGATTTAAAACTACTAAAAAACCCGGAAATACTTTGGAAAAATCTCTATTTAAAAATTCAATAAGTTTATAAGAGTATTTTGAAGCAAAAGGCTATTAAGATTATAAAAATGCTAGAAGATTCTCTTTCCAAAAACAACTTATTCATTAAATTTTAAAGAAAGAACCCTTTTTATATCTTTCCTTTAGATGTTAATTTGAAATTTTTAAAAGTCCCATTTTAAAAGTACAAAAAATTAGCTTCCCATAATTTATTTCCTCTTATAAAACTTTCCAAAATTGTTTTTTATGGTATGCCTCATTTTATTCTAGTCACAAAACAAGTTTTTACAAAAACTCATTTCGCAAATATAAAAAAAAAAAACTTCAAAATAATATAAGTTTTTATCATTATAATTGTGAATGAATCACGGTGTGTCTCTTACCTAAGTCCCCTTTTTAAATATATTTCGTTGGTTTGTTTAGGCCTTTAATTTTTCTTTTTGTGGTAAGTGTTATTTATCAAGAAAGGTAATTCACTTTTCTCTTATAAAACTATTTTGTCTTGCTTTACTAGATTCTCTTAAAAGAAATTTTTACCTTTACCTACCGTGACTTGAAATCATTCATTTATTTGCACTACAATAAAATTGAGTTCCCCTCATTATTGACAAAACCCTCTTCATATAAAATCAACTTCCTCCCATTATCTAGCAACCATTTTCCCCCTCATTTCACATAATTTTAGAGATCAAAAATAGTGTCACCTATGAAAACAAAAAACGTTTAGGCAAAAAAAAAATCTTATTTGCTTAAGAACCACAAGGTTCACCCTTTCGGATCCCTTTTTCTCCCTTATCTATCCTTGGCATTAAAAAATCCCAAAATCGCACGCTTTTTCCCCCTTATCACTCTCTTCCTAGTCATTCATCACATGTCATCTCTACATTACTTCTTTGAAGTCACGTATAGTTTTAATATCTTTTGTGTACTCATTTAACTACTTCGAAAAAAAACTTTTATGTGCCTAATTCTAAAACAAAATAAAAAAATTTCCCAATCCAAACAAACCCAATCCAAAACAATCGTTTCGACAAAAAAATAATGAAAAATAACACAAAAAATAAACCCAAAAACCCCTTACCGGATATAAAACGCACTAGTAAGAAAATTTGTTTAGCATGGTTTGTTGATATGAGAAATAACAAGCCTGATATCGTCACTTGCCAAACCCAAACGGTTTTAATAAGAGTATAGAAGTAAAAATCCACTTTGTAAATTCTCAAATGCCAAAACTCAAAAGTCTTTTTACATTATAAAGGATTTATGGATTAAAGAAAACAAGTTTTTAAAATTTACATAGCCATAACCAATGTAAGGAAGTAAGCCATTGGCCTTGAAATGAGTAAGCTCCCGGCTTTAGGAAGGGAAGGCCGCCAACCTTGTAGCTTAAAACCTTTTTGACCTTGAGGGCCAATCAAAATGGCCAAAGTCGCCGGCTTTGTAGCCGGCCTAACTTCTACACTGTTGACCTTAAGGGCCAACCAAATTGGGAAAAGCCACTAGCCTTTAGGGCCCGACTTAAATGGGCCCACCCCCAAATTCCCTTGTGATTTGATTCTTAAATTTAAAATGAATTTGTAAGGGGACATGATTTAATTCCTATTTCTCCTTAGCCCTATGGAAGATTTCCCTTTAAAACCCAAAAATAATTCTTTATTTTAGATGGAAATTTCAAAGAGTCACTTGGGTTTAAAAAATCTTGGTCTGCATATGTTTTTGCCCTTAAGTCGTGGCTCCCCTTGAGTTTCTTAAGATTTTTTGAGGTTTTTTGGGATAAAAGCTTCCAAATTTCCTAAAACTATTTCACTCTACTCAAGTTGTCTTCCAATTCCTTCTGCCCCATTAATAAAAAATTCTTTTTAGGGGTTTTATTGATCTCCCTTAGGTTTTCTACATCTAAATTTGGGTTAAACATAGGATTAAAAAACAACCTGTTCCCTTTCCTTCTAAAACACATAGGTGTTCCTAAAACCCATCTTGCAGCATTTCCCCTTTTTTAAAATTTAACTAGGGTTTTCCCAAAGTAGTATATGTGAGGCGCAATAGGAAGAAAAATCACAATCAATTTCATCCTGGTACTTTTCCCCTATGTTGTTTGGGACCCTTAGCCCTCTAAGTGACATGCAGAAAATTTTCTTGTTTTACTCAACCAGTGCAATTTATAAGGGGTTTGGATATAGGGTTTTGTGACTTTGTTGCAATTTTTTTTCTAGTGCAAAACATACTTAGTGCAACTACCAAACCCTCAATAAAAGAGCACAAAAATTACCTTGAACCTTTTTGAGAAAAATTGAATAGGTTTTCCCTCTGTACGTCCTCAATAGCTGGGAAAAAGGTTAAATCATTAACCCCCCTTTCCCAAAATGTTAATTGACAGATACTGATAATTTCTTTTTTTTTTCATGTGCCTCAGCATCTGATCATCATTACTCTTTAACATTGCGACAAAAACTGTGCCTCATGTATTCTTCCTCGCCATCCTTATTTCCACCCCCCTAGCAGTCATCACCCTTTTGTTTGGACAAATTTAGCAGCCCCTGGTCCAAAACCCAAAAAATTTTAAACATTGGAAACTAGTGAGTCTTCCCCCCTAATGACCTAGCCACTATTTGCCGCATGTCTGCCCTGTAACTACTTTCCCCTTTTTCCCAAAAAATTTTTTCTCCCTTCCAACATTTTGTAACAGTACATTCTCTTCTACAATTTATCAACCCCCCCCTTTTTCAACCTGTTGGCTATCTAATCCATATAGCTTGTAAAAGGATCCATACATGTTACTTGCGCTCTGTACAAATTAGAACGCCTCTATCTCTCAAAAATTTTAAAAGCCAATCGGATACCTAAACAAAGGGGGTCATACCCCTGCAGTTCCGCTATACAAATGATCTAAAATTTCAGACCGGACACCAATCGTGCTATAGTCTAAATTTAGGAGGCTCAATGGTTTCCCCCATCGAATCAGGGGTACTTTAAATTTTTGGACATACTCGTCCACAATCTTAAATCCTGTCTCTAGGTCTAGAGGCGCATGAAAAAGTTCATGCTTGTAATGCTCTAGAACAAACTTCTTCCTTAGAACTTTTTTCATCTCCTACCCAAATTTTTAATCTCAGCATCACCATCTCCGCTTCTAATTTGCCACAAGGTTCTTCCACTACAAAGTGGCATACCTTAAAAACTCAACTGCTGCTAGAAAAAATCGGTATGGTCTTTAAATCTCATAAAGTTAAAAGAGTCCTTCCACCTTATTTCCAATCAAGTTTAATCCCTTGTAGATCCCCTTTCCAAAAAATGAAGGCATCTACAATTTCACATTTTCCCAAAAACCCCTAGGCGGCCTGAATTTCACGATTAGGTTTAAATCCCATCCCCCCCCAAAGTTAAAATCTTTTTCCTCCCGGTAAGCATGATGTTTCTCTTCTAACTTGTTCCCCCTACTTCCTCCTAATGCTCCTTCTTTTACATATAACATTAAGGGCCCCTTTAAGGTGAGGTGCTTATGGTTTTGCCACTGGCTATTGGGGTTTAACGTCATCTGATCGATTGCATGCTAGGTTAGCAATAACAATGGTTAGGTCCTACATTTTTTTCTTTTTTAAAGTTTTTCCTACCCCCACAAAAACATCCCTGACCTCCTCTCCAAACCTGACGTTAGCCACTTTCCCCAAATTTCCTCCATTAAAATGTCGTTCAACATGTTTAAATTTTGAAATTGCAATCTAAAATATAAGAATTCAAAAATCATAATCACACATTGCAAAAATCCCAAACAAACCAAAATTTCATAATTTAAACCCTTTCCGGGCTCAATCTCTAATTTAATTCTAATCAAACCCAGCACAATGAACAAAAACAAACCCTAACTTCAATACACACAAACAACAACAACAAAGCCCTAATTCAATCACAAAACCCCACAACAACAACTACGGTTTTAAACCCTAATTGTCATTCCACTATCAATAAAAAGGGGAACAAGCCCTAATTAAAATCACACACATTAGCAACACAACGCAATCAACAACTGGCATTCAACCCCAATTTAAATTTCCCCAATTAACCAGGGACACAATGCAAATATAAAAACCCTTAATTTTTTAAATTGAAAATTCAACAATTCACCCAAAATTCCTTCTCTAAAACCAACGCTCAATACCAAAAGATGATGTCCCCTAATTCAAAAATAGAATCAAGTAATTCCCAATCCAAACCGACAATCCATAAAAAAATCAAATTCCGATAATCAAATAACGAATAAAACACAAGAAAAACCCCAAAACCCCTTTAAACTAGATATGATGCATCAGCAAGAGAATAGTCTTAGCATAGTTTTTGTTGATATGAGCACAACAAGCCGATACCGTCACTCGCCATAATCCATAGGATTGATAAGAGTATATAAAAGAAAAAACCCCACTTTATAAATTCTAAAAGGGCCCAAAAATCTAAAGTCATTTTAACATTAAAAAGGTATTTATAGGACTAAAGAAAAACAAGCTCAAAATTTTTACTTTGGGCCACAATTGATCTAAGGAAGTAAGTCATTAGGTTTGGGGAAGGGGGAAAGTCATTGACTTTGGGGAAGAGAAGGCCGTCGGCCTTTTTGGTTTACCCCAAACCGGCCTTGAGGGCTACCCTAAATGGCTAAAGCCATCGGCCTTAATGGCCAGCCTAACTTCTACACCGCTGGCCTTGAGGGCCCGGCCAAAAAGGGATAAGTCGGGGGACTTTATGGCTAACCTAAAGGGCCACCCCCGGTTTTATGATTTGTTTTCTTCCATCAAATGAATTTGAAAGGGGACATGATTTGACTCCCATAAAAGCACCTAATCTACATTTTAGCGATTTGCTAGGGATGGTGTGATTTTTGTGAATGGCCCTTGATTACTTTTAATGGAAGAGTCCCCGGGACCCAAAAGTTTCAAGAGCCAAGTCAGAAGAAGATCAAGGGGTTTTAAGGATAAATTTTCAAGGGGTTTCAAGTTCGATTAGCTTTCCCCCCAAAGGGCCAATCACGAGATCAAGAGCTAAGAAGCTACAAAAAATTGAATTCTCATTTGCAAGGGTTGGTGAAGATCACAGGTGAAGGACTTCAAGGGATTCAAAGCTTTGGGGCAAAAGAAGGCCAAAAAAACTTCAAATTTTATGAAATTTGCATCGGGTGAAGATACACCGGCTAAAAGGGTGCCGGCCTTGGAGCCCGGGCCCTTTAAAACGCCGATTTTTTCGGTGCATTTTCAAGGAAAAGGGCCCCCGGCCTTGAAAAGTAGGCTGCAGGCCTAAATGGTCGGCCTTCTTTTTATGCGCCTTTTAACTTGTTTTTTCGATTTTCCCTGTTAAAGTTTTAGGGTTTTTCTCCTTTATATTCCGGACCTCTTTATTGTAAAAACTCAAAAAATTTTTTTTTTAGATATTGAAAATTTTTTCCAAAAGCTTATTGCTTTTTTCTTTTTTGTTCTTATTTGAATCATGCTCCTAGGAACAATCAAGGAAAATTATCGACTTCTCTTGTGGATTGTTTCGAAATTAGGGCTTTCCATAGTTCTAATTCTTAGATCATTAAAACCCAAGTCAAACCTTATTCTAATCTTCTTAGGATTGATTTCCAAATTTTGGTGTCGTGGGTTTTGTATTACTGCCATTGGGGGTTCACTCTAATCAAAGGGTTCTCAAGGGCGTGATTACGAAGGTTTTCGTATCATTTGGTATCAGAGCTTTTGTCTAGTTCAGGTTATATCTTTTTCGTGTTTTTGTTTGATTCTAGTTTCCCATCGTTATTTAGGATATAAAGTTGTGATCTTTATGACTCCATTATTAGATTGATCAAATTGTGACTTCTCATGTTCTTAGGGTTTGTTCATTCAATTTGGGGATTTTCGCTTATTTTGATCCTTGCTTAGGATTAGTTAGTCTTCAATTGGTGTTTAAAAAAAACCCTTGAAATTAATTTGATTGTCTTGTTTTTTGTAATCCTTGGGAACACCATATCCTTTCAATCTCTAGTTGTAATCTTGTTTACGGGATAGTGGGGGGAAACACCAATTTCGCGTCTTTGTTTTGAAATTCGTTGGAAATTGCTATTGGAGTGTTGATTTTCACTTAGAAACATTTAAGGAGCGGGGGCTTTGAGAGTTGTGAGGAATACATGTGTGCTAAATATCGATTGTGAGGAAAATGAGTGGATAAACCCCCATCATAGAGTGCAAAAATCACGAAAGGGAGCAGTTGTGAGCGAAACTCAAATTTTGTTTAGCATTAAAACACCCCCCCCTTTGTTGTTTTTGCAGGTAAAGATGACAGGTAGTGGTGTTGTAAATCTGATAAAAGTTGCAGACGATGCTTTGTTGCGGTGAAGCACAATAAGTCAGGTTTAGGCGTATGACTAACGCCATTATAGCTATGAGGAGTCTCTAGAGCATATGGAATGAGACTACAGGTGTGTTGAGAAGAGGAGTCAAGTACTAGTGAAGGGAATAGGGGAGGTAAAAATCCTATGCATCAAGCTGCCTGAAGTGACTGATGCTATTGAATATCTGGAGGAGGTTTATGAGGAAGTGCTGACATGCTAGTCATAGAGGAGAAGAGGTGGTAGAGGAGTAGGTAGAGGCATGGCACAGGAAGAGGTAGAGGTCGAATGCAGGAGAGTTACATGCCAGTAGGGGTCGATTTGTTGATGATGTTGTAGACAGGGGTTCTGGGAAGTATTAAACTGAAGTTCCAATTTTCAGGTGTAAATCTGACCAGAGGAATACTTGCAGTGGGAAAGAAGAGAGTTGAGTTGATTTGAATGTCACCAATGTAGTGAAGAGAAAGGTGATATTGGCTGTAACCCAATTTCAGGATGTATATGCTATGATCCATGCGTGGGGATCAGCTGGTGACTAGCAGGGAGGAGGAACATGAGTTTCCTATTGAGTACCTGGCAGCATGATCTCATGGCTGTGATGAGAAAAAGATTGTCCCTAGATACTTTCATAGGGAAATGATGCAGAAATTACATTTTCTTGAGACAGGGTAGTTGGAGTGTGGAGGACTACTACAAGGAAGATGGGAGATGATCATGACGAGAGTGATGTAGATGAGGATGAGGAAAACTACCATGGGACGGTTCTTGGTGGGTTGAACAAGGAGATCGCCGACAAGGTGGAGTTGCAGCATTATGTAGAGTAGAGGAGATGGTAAATCTTTGCTTCAAGATTTGAAGAGACAACTCCAAGGTTAGAGGCCCAAAACGGTACGCTTTCAATACTTCTTCTATTCTAATTTCTAATTCAGCATTGGAGATGTTATGAAATCGGATATTAAGAGTGGTAGTAAACCTACTGTTGATGGCTTCAAGGGAAAATCAGTTGGGGTTTCATATGAGGGAAAACCTAAGGTTGTTGATCAGGAAAAGTAGAAATAGGGACATTAAATGTTAGAAATGTCAGGGTGTATTGTTGGATCAACATTAGTCGGGAATGTCCTAATTGGCGGACCATGGTGATATGGAATGGTGGATTGTCATTGATGATGATGGAAAGTGACAATGAGGGTGAGGACGATTGAATATGCCTCCATGGAGGATTGTAGTGATGCTGGAGAGTGTTGAGGAGGCAGGTGAAAGGTGGACTTGTATGTAGCTAGGCGTGCCACTTAACAACCCAGTTGAGGAGGTGGCCTTGAAGAGAGCAAAGGGGAAAACTTGTTTCATTACTTAGATGCCATGTGTGCGGGAAGGCAGGTAGTGTGATTGTCGATGGAAGGGAGTTGTACTAATTGTAGCGGACTGTGGTGAGGTTAAGGTAAACAGGAAGTCTCATTTCTTTTTCCATAGGCATAGTATAGGGCTGAGGTGCTCTGTTGTTGTAGTACCTATGCATGCTGGGGATATTCTTGTTGGGCAGTCTTGGCAATTTGATAGGAAAACGTGCCGATGGTATCTCAATAGGTAATATTTACTAAGGTTGAGAAGGAGACCATTTTGGCACCCCTGTCCTCTATGGAAGGTGTATGAGGACCAATGTAAATTAGAGAGGTTGAGAGTTGAGGCGAAAGAAAGAGAGGGAGATTAGAAAAGCAATTCTAAGGGAGTGAAGAATAGAGTGCAAACTAAAAAGTGTAATAAAAATCGCAGAGTGAAAAGAAAGAGGGGAGGGAGTGGAAAAGCAAGATGACAATCGGGCCTGAGTAGATAGAAGTAAGAGTGTGAGTTTGATTGTGGGGCAAGTGAGGTTAGGGCATGCTTTGGAGTGCAGTAGACCTATCTTTGTATTTTGTACAAAGGGGCCTATTTGGCCACTGACGATTTAACCATCTATTCCTTTGTGTTTTCTGATTTGCTGAGGAATATGGGAGATGTTGACATTCCAGCGGAAGATGCCCAGTGGACTTCCACCCATTTAGGGCATGTGAGCATCGGATTGGACTTCCATTCAAGTGGAGGCAGCCCATACCCAACCGACCTGCCTACAGGCTAATCCAGCGAGGCAAAGGAGATTCAGAAATAGGTTGAGGAGTTGCTGGAGTAAGGGTATGTGAGAGAAAGTCTAAGTCCGTTCAGTGCCTGTGTTTTTAGTGGCTAAAGAAGATGGGACTTGGAGGATGTCGTGTAGATAGACTGTAGAGCCATCACAAAATCACGGTAAAGTATCGTCATACTATTCCTAGGTTAGTTGATATGTTGGATGAATTGTATGGTTCTTGTTTGTTTACAAAGATTGATCTAATATCCGGTACTACCATATAGCATGAATGTAGGGGATGAATGAAACTGCATTTAAGACTAATATGGTCTGTATGAAGGGTGTCTTGCCTTTTGGTTCTTACAAATGCACCTAGTACTTTTATGAGACTAATAATCATGTGCTTCTGATTACTTAGGTATATTTGTTGTGTTTATTTTGATGTTATCTTGATTATCTAAGTGCCTGGTATGATCACGTTATGCATGTGAGATAGTTTTAGCAAAACTTAGGGAGGAGAAATTATTGCCAACCTTAAGAAGTGTAGTTTCTGCATGGATAAGGTCAATTTTCTAGTGGCTTTGTCGGTTTTAGTCGTGGGGTTTGAGGTTGATTGAGGAGAAGGTTTGAGCCATTTGGAAGTGGCTAGACCCAGACTGCTAGGGGAGGTAGGAGCTTCATGGACTTGCTAGGTTTCTTTAGAAGATTATTTAGAGACTTCAGCACTATAGCTGCACCTTTGAATGAGGATTGTGAAAAGAATGTTGGGATTTGCTTGGGGGGATGCACAAGAACAAGCTTTTTATGATTTGAAAGATAAATTGTGTAAGGCACCATTGCTTGCTTTACCTGATTTTAACAAAAACTTTTGAGATTGGATGTAATGCTAGTGGCATAGGAATTGGAGCTGTTTTGATGAATGATACAGCACTAATGTTACTTCAGTGAAAAGTTGAGTGTGGCATGCAAGCACTGAAGTATCCAAATATGACAAGGAGCTGTATGCCTTGGTGCGCTCATTGCCGACATGGCAACATATCTTTGGCATAAGAATTGTCATTCACACTGACCATTGTGAGTCTGAAACAATCTAAAGGGTCATGATAAGTTGAATAGAAGGCATGCCAAGTGGGTGGAATTCATCGAGTCATTTCCATTTTGTGATCAAGTACATGCAGGGTAAGGAAGGAATAATGTTGGCTGTCGCGCTTTCAAGAAGTACACGTTACTTTAACTCTCTTAGTAATTTTGATAGGTTTTGATGTTGGTGAAGGATTTGTATCCACATGATTTGATTTTTCTGAGATTTTTGCTGCTTGTGTTGGTGGGACTGGACTGATTTGATTATTTTGTGTCTGATGGTTTCCTATTTAGGAAGAGAGTAAGTTGTGCATCCTAGAGGATCTGTGAGGGAATATGCTTGTTAGGAAGCACATGGAGGGGGCTTAATGGGGGCATTTCGGGGTGATTCAGACCTATGTTATGTTAAATGAAACACTTTTTCTGGCCTAGCATGAGACATGATGTGCATAAAGTTGTCAACATTGCATTACATGTAGAGAGCTAATTCTAAACTAAAACCACATGGATTATACACACATTGCCTGTTCCTAATGAACCGTGGAATGCTTTTATGTGTCGATGGATTTTGTTGCTTGGATTACAAGGACTAGGAAAGGTAGGGACAGCATTTTTGTTGTGGTTGGATTAGGTTTAGTAAGATGGCTCATTTCATTCTCTTGTCATAAAATGTTGATGCTTAACATTCATATTGTTGATTGTTCTATAGAGAGTAGTGAGTCTGCATGGCATACTAAGGCATTGTTGTGTATAGGGATGTAAAATCTTGATGTCATTTTTGGAGAGTGTTGTGGGGGATAGTTGGGATACCAAAGCTGATGTTTAGGACTACATGTCACCCACGATGATGGCAAACTACTGAGGTGGATGTAATAGTACTTTATTTCAGTTGGTGAGGCAATATGATAAAACATTAGTCTTGGGAGGATTGTATACCATTTGTGGAGTTTGCATAACATAGGGCTGTTCATGCTACTCACTTGTTCTCCAATTTGAGATTGTATATGGTTTTAATTCAACTTACTTCTCTTGATTATTGCCATTTACCACTAACTTGGAAGTTTGTGAGGTTTTGATGCTGATTCAAGGCGATTTTGTGAGGAAGCTACTTAAGATGGTGAAGGATGGATTGAGACAACAGATGCCAAGGTAGCTCTCAAGGGTGAACAGAGGCAGGTAAACCCATGATTTGTTTCCCAAACGGGGAGGTGGGTTTGGGGCATTTTCGCAAGGAGCGGGTTTACACTACAAAGGAAAATTAGTTGATACCCCCGGGGAGTTGGGTCCTTTTCAGTACTTGAGAGAATCAACGACATCGCCTACCAGAGTGGACTTACCAGGTGAGTAATATGTTAGTTCCACTTTTAATGTTGCTGCTCTTAGTCCGTTTGATGTAAGGTGATGCTCCTTGGATTCGAGGACGAATCCTTTTGTGTTTAGGAGAGAGGGGGTGAAATGTTATGGAAAGAGCACCGATCCTAGCTCAAGAGCAAGGTCAAGAAGAAGATCAAGTGGCTAAGGATGAAGTTCAAGGGGTTTCAAGTACGATTAAGTTGCCTCAAGGCCAATCACGAGATAAGAGCTAGAAAGCTACAAAAACATTGAATTCTCATTGCAAGGCTTGGTTGAAGATCACAGGTGAAGGACTTCAATGGGATTAAAAGATTTGGGCCAAAAGAAGGCCAAAAGAAACTTAAATTTGATGAATAATAGCCAACCCCACTCCCCCCCCCCCACTCCATATTCACCCATCACATCCATTGTCCCGCTACTTCATCCCCAACACATCACCTATTACACGTACATCCACACAGACCTCACTACTTACCAGCTTCCACATCTCCCAGAACCCAAACACGCTAACCACCATCCATCCCCACACTCCATCACCTCCCTCATCTTACATCAACACCCCCATCTCATCGGGTTCACATCTACAAACCATTCGGTTTCCACATATCACACCAGCATCCCACATCATCACCATCGTGTGTGCATCATTCATCGCCACATCGGGTGAAGATACACCGGGCTAAAGGCTGCAGGACTTGGATCAGCGGCCTTGCAAAACGCCGTGTTTCGGTGCATTTTCAAGGAAGGCCGCGGCCTAAATGGCGGCCTTTCTTTTTATGCGCACACTTTTCACTTGATTTTTGCGATTTCCATGTAATGTTTTAGGGTTTTTCATTTATATTCCGGACCTCCTCATTGTAAAAACTCATAGTTTTTGGATATTGAAAATACCAAAAAGTTATTGCTTTAGTTCTTTGGTGTTCTTATTTGAATACATGCTCCTAAGGAACTATCAAGAAGATTGATAGACTTTTTTGTGGATTGTTTCGAAATTAGGGCTTTCCATAGTTCTAATTCTTTCGATCTTAACCTAGTCAAAACAAAATTCTAATATTCTTAGGGATTGATTTCCAAATTGGGTTGTCGTGGGTTTTCGTATTCAATGCATTGGGGGTTCACACTAATCAAAAGGGTTTCAAGGGCGTGAGCGAAGGTTTTCGTTATCAATTACTCTTGGTAATAATGATTTATTGTTAATTACTTTTGATGGAATTCTAGAGATATGGAAACTTCTCAGGTTGACCACCCATTAAAAATATAAGCAAATTTAATGTAACATTTTAATTCTCATATAACCAAATCACAAAAAAAATAAAAAATCTTGGATTCATGATTCATTTCTTTTAATGAAATTAACCTGCATATATAGTGTTTTTTTTTCCTTTTAATTTGACATTTTCCTATTTGTTTACTTATATATATATATATATATATTCATGCCAATATTACACTTATAATGCTTCTCCATTATATGAATAGTATGGATGGTGGTTATGGATTATCCTACCAATTGCCTAAATAATCCCAGGCATATTTACAAGTTAATTTATGTCATGTTCCGATACCTGGTGTTATGCCAAGTTTCTAGAAGTTGTTGAATCACTATAAAAATGGAAAATAGGTAAGTTATGCGAGGCTACCAATAGTTTGGTTTAGTGTCGCAACTCCAATACTTAAAGTCAAACAGAATTGGATAAGATATAGAAATGTCAAGGTATCAGGGATTCAAAAATGTTATTTACCCAATAGTCTTCATCTTCTATTTATAAGGTTTATTGATAATCCCAACAAGGGAAGTGTATTAATTTCTGAAATAGTCTCCTAATATTGTAGCAGAGTATCTTTGGACTAGCCCCTTTCCTTTCTGTATATTATCTGTTGTTTATCAATTGTGGGGATAGACACAGAGATTAAGCTGGTGAAGGTAGGAACCATTAGACTTAAGATTAAACATTTTGTATTAAAGTGAAACGAGATAGGTCGGCATGAGTGAATGAAGTTAGATAGCACTTTAAGTGGGTAAAATGGGTGTATTGGAGGTCCAAGCCCAAAATGCTTATCAAATCAGGAATAGTATAGAATGTAATGGGAAATTGGAATAAATTGTGACTGGAATGATAATTCATTCCATGTTTTAGAAAGATACATGTAATGAAATGCATGTAAAATAATATTGTCAAAACTATCATTAATATTTATTGTAATTTGAAATTAAATGTTAAATAAGCAGTTCAATTTATAATGTATTAAAAGGTCATAATGGAATTGCAATTCAACCATCTCAAAGGTGAAAGGCAGAATTGACGATTCAACAGAAATCCAATACTGCGTTTTAAGGCATTCAAAATATAAGAAAGGGAAGATAACCTGGAATTGTATCTATTTCGGTTCATTCTTACATACCAAAGACATATCTAGTAATTAATAATCCATTGATGTTGCTAAATTGTATAAAGTTTATTTGTCTAAGATCTTGGTGTACCATAAATGTGGATTTTGGAATTATAATCCCTTTAAAATTCTGAGAGAAATTATTATCTATAACTATTCTTTGATATAATGGAATAGGAATTTTAATGATGCAATGAACTTGGCCCCTCCCATTTCTTTTATCATTTATTTTTGTTTCTCATTATCATCCAATAAAACAATCTCCTTGATAAAGGCAATCATTGACCTAGTAAATGATAAGGTATTTTTATAATTATCATTACTACCTTATTAGTAGGCACATGATACTTATTGCAATAAATTCCTTGGCTCTTCAATTATATTATTTATCTTATTGTGTGCAAAAAACTTATTAAGAAATGCCATTAAGTTGAAGTAGTTTTTGTGTGGCAGTTCTTAAGATTAGGGCTCTAAATGAGTTAAGTCAAGCTTTTTAAGGCTCGAATCTTAGCTCGTTAGAAAAATATCAAGATTGAGTAAAGCCTTAACTTTTAGAGCTTAAAAATTATAGGCTCGAACTCAAACTTGAAACTTAAGCTCAAAGATCATTAAAGAATTTGAAGCGTAGCTCGAATTATTTAGATCAACGAGTTTAAAAGTCATTTATCTAAACAAGCTTGAAACTCAAGTCGTTTAAATAAATGAGCCTTTAGCTAGAATTCATTTAAAAAATGAACTTGCTTACAACCTTATCATGAGCTTGACTTATTAATAGTACAAATGGAATTTACTCACAAGCTTATTTATGAATCATTTGTTATTATATAAATGAGAAACCTACTCACAAGCTTGTTGGCAAGCTAATTTGTCACGTAATTATAAACTAGAGCTGCTCAACTTATTTGTGAGATTGCTCATGAAGCCTATTTGTAGTAAACTCGTTAACAATTATAAGCAAACCTACTCACAAAGCTCACGAGTTAGCTCATTAACAATATATTTGAGCCTACTCTCAAGCTGACATGTTTAAACCTATAACAAAGGCTCAAACTTGACTCCATTTAAATAAATAAGAACTTTCTTTTTGTTTCTCAAACTTAGATCATTTTATTAATCTAGATCAAGCTAAGTATACTCAATTGTTAAAGCCAAGCTTGTGTGCTCTTAAGTAGCTTTGCTAATTGGAGCCCTACTTATGTGTTTAGTTGCTGTGTATAATGTTCTTAAAATTAATATTGTGTTGTGGATATTCTTTAACATATATGTTGGATATGCTTTAATCCATTTACAAGATGAATTTAATGATTAGAAGAAAAAGGATAACAATCCCATTCTATTAGGCGTGTAATCTATCTGGACTTGAACCCTTTTTGTCGTGAATTGGAGAGATAAAATGATCACCAATTACTTACCAGATGTAACACACTAGTAGAAATTAGGGATAAATGGACTTAGAATTGTTGATGTTAGCATAACAAAAAAAATTCTACTCACCACAATTCTAAGTTGAATTGATAGAGTGTTTGTTGTGTGTGATAGATAAAACCTCACAGAAATGGCAACCAAAAAGAAATGAATTCTAAAAAGTTTTTCAATCCCCTTTTTACAAAATTATTTACTTTTTCTAAATAAGAAAAAATTAACAAAAGGAAAAAGTGCTTCAAAATAGGTTCTCCCATGTCTTGGAATAAGTGTCACCGATTCTCCTCCCAGTCTAGGACAATGTATGGCCGACTTCTTTGATTTTTGATAGGTCTATAATGACCCACACACCAAGCATTAGTGTGTTTGTTCATCATTCTTGTATATATGACAAATGTGTCTAATGGAAATGCAAAACAATATATAAAGTAAACAAGACACTAACTCTTTGAACTAAAAGTTACTATTGAAGAGAACTCAACAATAGGGAGACCAATCCATCAATCAGATTCAGCAACCCTTTTTTTCTTAGAAAAGTACAAGGTATGATAAAACCCTTTTTGGGGCCATTTGTTAGGGATGGCACAAGGTAAATACGGAGTTTTAGTACCAGTTTTCCCATAGTGTCTCTAAAAAAAGCTAAAAAAACTTATGTCTTTGACAGACACTATGTTGTGTGGAAAACCCATTTCCGGCACAAAAAGGTTAGCTTAAAGTGTGTTATCGTTTTGTGGCAAGACACAAAATTGTGTCATTTTTTTGAAGCAATCAAAAACAACCTGAGAAAACCTTTTCCCCTCTTTGTCCTAGCGACCCAAATAAAATCTGCTAAAATCATTCCAGGGTTAGGTAGGTTAGGCCCAAAAGGGAATATTCACCTAAAATCCTTTCTTTTTTTTTGGCCTCTTATAGACACCACACCCTTTTAAATACCTTTGGCTCCTTCATCATACCCTCTAGTGAAAATGCTTTTCCCAAAAAAGCAAAGTCCTCTTTTCTCAAAATGACCCAAAAATCCTCCAACCCAAAAGAGCTTGCCTCAACAGGGAACTCTATAACAACCCATGGGATACATAATTTCCTGCCTTATATAAAAAGCATCAATCAAAATAATACCTAAAAATATCTTTCCTTCAGAAACATCTTTTTCATTCAAAATTAAGCAAATTTTGATTGTAGAGAGGTGATAATAAACCTCTGCAAGGGTCTACTACAATTCATGTTTCCTTTCTTATATACCTTAAAACTTTAAAAAAAATCCTAAAAACTCCACCATTTGGCTTAGTGTTTGTTTGATTTTGTGACTTTGAACGGGTTTTAATGACCATAATCTTTTTAGATAAGAAATTTTAGAAGAAGAAATGTTGCCATTTTCACAAGCCCTCATAAGGAATAGAAAAATCCTATATATATTGAGTAGTTTAAAGTTGCCCACCAATTTTTCACTGAAAAGGCAATGGGGGTTTTTTCCTGCATTAACACAATACCAATCCCTACCCTTGAAGCATCACACTTAATTCAAAAAATTCTTTTCAAAAACAGGGAAACTAACAAGAGCACCATTATTTTGTTTCCACCTCCTCAAAAAATTTTGGACCTTTTCTCCCCAATTAAAAAGGGAAAATTTTTTTTCATCAATTCAATTTAACAGACAATTCATTGAAGTTATTGACAAAATCATCTATAAATAGCAAATCCATGAAACTTTTTACCCAAAAAATTGATTTTTTGGGGTGGGCCAAAACCCTAATGCCCTCACTTTTTTCCCCTTTTACCTTTACACCAAATCAGATATATTTATTGTTGTCAAAATCGCGTTTCAAAATCGAATGATTCCACGTTTTTTACGAGTTTGTATTACATTCCCATTAACTCGCATAAAAAAATCGGGAAAGGACAAAATTGTATTTAAAATCGCGATTTTGACAGTAAAATCATTTAGATCGAATCCATCCAAAACCCAACCCAGCCCAGCCCAATCGACAACTCAACCCCAGTTGTGTGTTGCTGAGCCTGTCATGTACGTTGAAATTTTTCAGAGTTCAGTGGAGGAGGAAAGAGAGACAGTGAAAGAAAAACACCAAACAGGGGAGGCAGCGCGAGCGAAGAGCAAGATCCATCGTTTCCCAAAACCACTTCACCTACTGAGTTTTATACTTTATACTATCAAACAAAGAAAAACCGGGGCAGCGAGCCGCGATCCTCTCCTTCGTAAACCCAAATTTAGCCCGCCAAGCAGCGTGTTCTGCAGCAGGCCACCAAATTGAGATCCTTTCTTCATAGACGCGAGTTTTGTGTTAGGTATGCTTTTTAGGGACTTACTGTACTTGTACAGTTGTAATGTAGTGTATATGTGAATTTTTATGCTTGTAAGTTTGTTTTGGTGAATGGGTTTTTTTGAATGGGTGTTGGCTTTCAAGGCCGTGCCTGCAACCGTGTATTCAACCATGTGTGCTTCTATGGATTTAAAAGCTCGAACATGCCGTGCCTTCACCGTGTACGCAATCGTGTGTGCTTCTTTTTTTGATTTTCCAAGCTAAAACACACGACCGTGAGTTCAACATGTGTACTTCTGTATATTTTAAAAGGCTAAACACACACCCGTGCCTTCAACCGTGTTTTACTTCTGTGTTTTTGCCAAGCTCAACACTCGCCATGCTTAAAACCGTGTTTTTAAATCGGTGTGCTTCTTGGTGTGTTTCCTTGACACAGGGCCATGCTTTCCCTATTCCTTCCAAAAAGCATTTTTCTTCGTGTTTCTTAATCTTATCCGATTTCAATCCAAGTTGATTTTCCATCCAAATGTATTGTGTGCTTAAATATAAATTTGAAGCCAATTCCAGAAAAAAAAAAAAAAAAACTTAATCTTTTCTTACAAGTTGCATTGGGAGGGTTTAGGTTGAGCATGGGGGTGGCTAAGTTATTTTGTTAAAATTTGGAAATAGGATTAAAATTACTTAGTTAAAAATTTTAAAATTTATACTCATTTTTCTAGCTTTATGGAATGTAAAGCTTGTTCCCCCTTATGTTTTCTTTCCTTTTTTTAAAATGATAATTTAAAAAAAAAACCTTTATAGTTATTTTTCTTGCTACTCTTCTAGTTGTAATATTGAAATTTTGTAATTACTTATTACATGAGCATGAGCATGAGCAATTTACTTTATATATGTAATTTTTTTAAATATTAAATGTAATAGTACTTTATAGTTCTAGTTTTTCTACTTTCTACCATAGCTCTTTTTACTCCTTTTTTCTTTTTTTTTTTTTACAGGTTTTTAAGTATCGATTGATTTTTAAAAATGTCATCTTCCAAATCATCTAAAGAGAGTTCGAAAAGAAAGAATTAATTTGGGAAAAGTAGTCTGATGTAGGTTGGGGCTTGGAATTGATGTAGAAACAATGGGAAAAAAGTTAAATGTAGTATTGTAATAAAGGTTGTTATGGGGCATTTATAGATTCAAGAATACTTGGGGTGTATCGTAAAGTTTTAGAAACCATGCCCCCAGTGTCCTGGATGATGTAAAAAATTTAAATGTTAACAATGTTGCTAAAAATTGGGAAAATTATCAGAAAAGAAGAGAAAGCAAAAAATTAAAGGCATTGAAGTTTCTGATGATGCTGATGATGAGGTGGAAACAAATAGGGATAAAAAAAAAAAAGGAAATTTCATGGACTTCTTTCTAAAGCAAAAAAAAAAAATTTGTGAAAGTGGAACAGAAACAAGCAAGGTACAATTAACCAATTCATGAAGAAAGAAATTTTAGGGGAAGAATGTAACCACAAATTGCTCGTTTTTTCTTTTCTAGGGCAATTTTCCCTTTTTTGTTCCCAAAAAACTAGAGTTTGTGAAGATGCTTCAAGTGGTTGGTCGTTTTGGATGTGGGCCCCTTAAAAACCCCCTTTTATCATGAGCTAAGGGTGACTTGTTTGAAAAGGGAAAAAGAGCTCGAACAACGGAATTATTAATGACTATAAAGCTGAATTTGGAAAAAACCCGGTTGCTCCCTTTTTGTCTGATGCATGGATGATAGAAGAGGAGGTTTCCCAAATGCAATTTCTTGGTTTAAAAGCCCCAAAGGAATGGTCTTCTTTCATTATAGATCTTCTGATGTATCCAAACAACCACAAAGTTTTAGCAATGTTTGATGATATTTTGGAGAAGGTTGGAGAGGAAATTTTTGACGTTATTACGATAAAGTTGGGAAATTATAAAGCAAGCAGGAGAAAAAATTGATTTGAGAAGAGGGAAAATGTTTTATTGCACACCCTTTTGTGCCCATTGCATCCGATTTGATCTTGGAAAAACTTTGAGAAGAATTTGAAGATCCATTAGGGGAATATTGCAAAAGGAAGGGGAAATTACTACATATATTTATTTCCAGGACTATACTTATCTCAATTTTGAGAAGATACACTAAAAGGGGGGGTTGATTAGACCTGGGGGCAACTCGTTTTGCCACTTTGTATTTGACATTAGGTTTGCCTTAGTGAGTTGAAAACTACATTTATGATGATGTTCACTTTAGTCATTGGGGGAAAACTTTTAAGTTTTCGGGCCCAAGTGATGGAAAGCGAATCAACAAGTGGTTTTGGTTTGTAGATTTTGGGAAAGGGATGTTATTGTTTACCTTAAAACTCCCATTTCTTGATTAAATTGCTTAGATTAGTGGTTTCCCGATGATAAACCGTAGGGTTTAAATTTATCTAGAAATGGATCGCGCTAAGCAGAAAATTAAAGCAAACTTCAACAATGTGAAGAAAAGGTAATATCGTAATTGTTAGCAATATAATATATATACATTTTCTTTAGTGCTATTTTAAAGTTTCATTTCTAAATTAAAATCTTATTATTTATGTAGATATGGACCTATCTTCAAGATTATGACAAGATATGGAAGCTTCAACTTCTTTAGACCATTAAATGCTACATTTTAAAATTATTTTGAATCCCATTATATTATAGTGATGATTTTAAATTTTGATGTCGATGTTAAGATTGGATTATAGGGTTTTGCTTAGAGCGTATGGTTTCAAATCCAACAAAAAGGTGTAAGATTGATATGCAGCTTAAAGATTTAAGGATGTAAGGGACTATTTGGAAATTGAAGCTGCAAGGTTGGGAAAAGAAACAAAAAAGCTCCAGTTAAATGGTGTGATTCATATGGAGATGAAAGCCCAGAACAAACAAAAGTTTATTTATTCGGTTTTAAGTGTGATTGTAGTTCTTAGGTTGTGAGCAAAAATTGGAGTGCATTTGAAAGGGTATATACAAATAGTTCTTTTATTCAATTTTATATATATTACTTATTAAGATTATGAATCTTAAAAAAAGTTATGTATAACCCTTTTTTTCATTTTCGGGTTTCCATACCAAAAAGAGGAATGGGCCCTGAAATCAACAAAAGATGAATGATTTAGTCTTTGTAATAGATAACTGAAATTAAGAAATAGGAAAAAAAAGATGCTTTGCTAACACTGCCACTTTACTTTCACTATTAAAGATCTCTCATCAAATGATAAATGGTTTAGTTAAAGAAAAAAAATATGTTTGACTCATCAAAGGGAAAAGAAGGTAAAAGGTGTATTGCATATTTTTCCCAAAGTCTAGGGATGAAGTTTAAAGATGGCGGAGGAGGACGAAATTTGGGCTTATATCAATTTGGAGGGTCCTGTCGTAAGTCCCTAATCCTAAATGATTTGGACCTCATGATATTGATAATGTTGAAGTTGAATTGCAAATAGGAACTTAAAAAATTTTTGGGATTAGGGGATATGAAAATCATTGGTAGCAGCACACCTATGATGAAGTTTGACATTGTGAAAAGAAGAAGATGAAGATGCAATGATGATGTGAAATGGATGGAAGGGAGAGATGGTTGGAAATTGTGATGATTTATTTTGTTCTGTTTTGTAATATGATTTATGATTTCATAACTTTTATTGAGACTTTTGGTTGATTATTTTTATGGTTGTTTAAATTTTATTATACAACTTATACTTGATTATCTATATTTTTAATTTTATTGTGATTTATGACCCAATTCTATACTGAAAATTTTAATTTTTTATTATCCGTTATATTTTTTAATGATATTGTAAGTAATTTTTAATATTTAAGGGTTATTTATAAAGGTTTTTAAAAAACCTTACGTTTTTATGTTCCGTTTCTACTTTCCCGGGTTCTACGGACCCCTTGGCGATTCTACGTAAAATCGCGATTTTTACAACCTTGGATATAACAAATCCCAAAAATGTTACCTTAGTTTGATAGTGTAAACACCCCATTTTTTTCCCCAAGAATAAATAATAATTAATAATAATCAATTTTTTAATTTTTTCCAATTTTTCTCTAATTTAGCAAAAATAGGGGAAAAAAATTCCAAAAAAAAAAAATAAAAAGGGAAAAAAACAAACAATTTGAAAAAATGATTTCAAAAAAGGCAATAATAAGGAATAATAATTTTTACAAATTTTTTAAAATTCAAAAAATACAAAAAAATAAAAAAAATCGCATTGCATATATGCAAATTTTTTGAAATAAACAAAATCAGGAAAATTGGGTAGTCAGCTGGTCCGAGGGCCCTGGGGTCAAGTGGGTGCGGGGCGGGGCGAGGTTCGGGAGTTCGAAACGCAGGGGGGAAACAGTTTCTGCGTTTTGCCCATTTTTTTCATTTAACCCAGGGCACTTTGGGAGCATCGATTGGTTGGAAGGAAAGCACGCGCGAAATGCGCTGAATCGTCTTCAAGCTTGGGCCAAGACTCCGTGAGGGGAAAAAATTTTGAATTTCGGCCTTTTTGATTCGATTTTTTTGCACAAATCCAACAGGTCTTCAACAGAATTAAGATTAAACAAAAAACCAATTGGAATCAAATCTCAACAAATCGAAGGATTTACATGAATCGGAGTTGGTTCATTTAACCGTCAATCCGATTTTCCTCGATCGGGGGAAACCGAGCTTTATCCAGGGCCCATTCGAGCGCATATAAAAAGAGAGGGGGAGGAGGAAAAGGGAAACCAGAAAAGGGATCAAAAGCGAGAGAAAGTGAGAGAAAAGAGTTTTAATCAGAGACCTCGGGGAAATCGAACCGCGCCACCGATCAGGAGCTAAGCAACACCAGGACGTGTTTCTGGACCAAACCACCGCCACATTGGATTCCTCGCCCTCGATAACCTAGGGGTTCGACACCTCACCGGCTACAAAAGGCCGTCAAAATGTCGTCAACGAGCATGCCGTTGCCGTGTTCAACTCGATCCGACCCAACCGGTACCGGGCCCGGACCAAAATAAGTCGGATTTTCCGGATTTTTATCGATTTTTTTTATTTTTTTTTTTATTTTGTTTATTTATTTTTGAATTATATTTATCTTGTTATTTATTTATTTTTTGTTTGTTAGTTATTTATTTATTTACTTTTATTAGTTATATTTTTAATAAATAGAAAAATGTAGTAAATAGATTTTTTAGGATTTAATAATAAAAAAAATAAAAATAGAAAAAATATATAATATATATAAATGTTTAAAAATAATAAAGAATTTTAAAAAAATAAAAATAATAATAATAATAATAAAAACTTTAGATTTTAAAATAGGATAGATAAGGACCTAGGGGGAAATTTTAAAATTATGAAAAAATAATAATAATAAAATTATAAAATAATAAAAAAATTATAAAAAAATCATAAAAATTACAAAAATAATAAAAAATTAATAAAAATTCAAAAATTATAAAAAATAGAAAAGAATGAGTTTTGTTACTTAAAAAAAATCATTTTCTCAAATAATCCAAAATGATGTATTCCTTTTGAATTATTGCAAAAGTCAAAATTATTAAGCTTAGGTTTAGATTTTTTTAGAAAAATCCAAAATGGTAAAAACATAAATAAAAAAGATTTCAAAATCAAAAATTCACAAAACCCTACTAAATATTTTCAAGAAAAGCGAACTACGACTGTTTGATCCTGAATAGCAGGTACGTAGGCACCCATTTGGGTCAACCCATTAAAATGAAATAAAAAATCATTTTTTTCAAATAATTCATTCAAGAACATAATAAAAAAGCAACAAAAAAAATAAATAGACATTTCTAGATAGAGATAATTTTAGGAAATTAGGTGGTAATCGTAGGTTTTAATAGGTTAGCCTTCCGAACTTAGAAACTCTGGTTTTCCTTTTTCCTCTTTTTCACCAATAAACGAGAAGAGGAAATCACGACGACTAGTGGTCCAAATTAAGACTAATCCACTCCTTTAGTCTTAATTCAACTCTTTCCCAACAACAGTTGGGTGGTGACTACCAAAATTGAACGAAGTTCCTAACTCAAGTCGATGATCTATATTAGATGAGCATAGGTTAGTCTATATCGGATTAGGAATGGAAAATTCAAAAATTAAACTCAACAGGATGGTGACTCGCTGGGGACTCATTCCAGTAGGCTAGCCACCTGAATCTCCTCAAATGTTCTTTTAAAGAAATGTCTTTCAATATTATTCTGTTGCTAACTTTTCAAGGATTAGCTAGGTTTAGCTCTCTTTACTATGGGGCCTGCATGCATGCATTTGTTCGTGTGAATAGATGCAAGTCGAACCCGGACCGTCGTAGAACCCTAAGACGGGGAGCCATTGTGTAGGTTTCGGGCGAAGTGAGTTGATCACCGTTCGAGACCGATTAAGCTACCCCACCCAATGCTTTGATATGGCCTGGGATCCAATTTCTCTGAGAAGCGGGAGGCCATAGAGCTTGGGACCAGTTATAACCAACCTATTTGCATACATAATATCATGGGTTGACAATTGATGATAATGTAATAAAGTGTTGTTTTGTTCATGGGGGTTTGGATCTATTTCCCTATAATATTTTCATTGTTCTTGTTGTAATTAGGGAATTTCCTGTTGTAATAGATAGCTAGCACCGCAGTCGACCGTCTCCACCGCAAAGAGGTTCGGGTGTACAAACCTTTGGACCCAAAGTTGGTACTGGACCACTGGTTTACCTTGTACAATCAGAGGAGCAGGCCGTCATCCAACAAAAGATAGGGCCCATCCTTCACTAAACAAAGATAGAGGTGAATTAGCCTTTGGTATGGGTCATGCTCCAGTTTTGGGAAGTAGAGCCCGCAGCTTTCTTTATCGAGCCACATGAAATCACCCCTAACCTGGAAGAGTACGCCCAACTGCTACAGGCTCCAGCACTGACTGATCAAATCTATGTTCCAGATCTCGAGGCCGGGCCAGCCAGTACCTTCAGCAGACTACTAGGTATCCGCAAAAACAACAGTCAACAAAGCCCTAGCAGACTGTAATGGATTGCATATGGATGGACGATTTTGAAGCCTGTTCATTGCCTGAGATGACAATGGGGATAGAAAGGACATACTGTGTGAGGACCCCAAGACTTACAGGGGAGATAGAGAAGGGTGAATGCTTTTATCTTGATAGCTTTCGCCACCATACTATTCCACACCGGAACTTTCTACGTTCACTTACCGGGTTTTTAGAGCTGGTGACCCAATTCCTAGATGGAAGATCTTACATCCCGGCTCTATTGGCTGAACAGATTCGGAACTTGAATTTCCTCAAGAGATAAGGCCATGGGATCCTCCGCTCAAGCATTACCTTATGCTAATATGGTTTGTAAGCCACCTTAAGTGTTTCGGGCTGAACATGGTCGGAAAACCTTGGCCCAACAGGTGGACCTTGTGGATTCATGCGTAGAAAAGATAAAGCTACCTGACGACCTTACCAGCTACAGTTGGGTAGAAGTGCTTAGAAGCCTCAGTGCCGAGGATATTCTGTGGACGACCAGGTGGAGTTGCTGCCGACAAAAATTATTTTGACATGCAGTATTTTTCAAGCCGTGCCTTTAATCGGAATCAATGGATATATCGGATATCACCCCAATTCAGTGGTCTGCCAGTTTGGTACTATCCAAGACATAGTTTATCGGCCCTCACTGGAAGCAGTCACCTTCGAAGTACCAAGATTTGAACCTGCTGGTGGCTGAAAAGTTTGCTAAGCTGGCAGAGGTCAAAGCACTTTGGGAAGGCAAGAATTAAAAGTCCGAATGTAGACCTTGGGGAGCAAGATGGCGAAGTGGGGAAGCACCGAGCCACCAGAGAGTTTGTAATCCGCCAGCTGTACCAGACAGGGAGAAAGAGCATACCGGGTTCCAGATGTCACTCAACCGAGGCCAGACAAAGTAAACCCAGAGCTAGAAATCTACTTAGAGTTGGTCAGGCCCGGATGGAGGGTATATTTGAAGTTGCAGGTTATAAGAAAGACATCTGGAAAGGATGATTCAAGGAATCGACCAAAGGAATAAAGCCTTGGAAGCCCAGTTGGAGAAGACCAAAGCCAGAGTCGAAGAACTGAGAAGCCCTCATCAATGGGAAGCCTGAGCCTCCACAACAGAAGACCAAAAGAGCTAGAAATAGATTATCATTTGTAATCTTTTATTTTTTGAATATCGAACTCCAAAATTTCCAATATTAATAAAAGTTAAAGTTTCAATATTACTCGTCAATCAATTGTCAACCCTTTTTTATTTGGCATATGTGTGACACATGCATAGCATTTTGCATACATTTTACTAAAGAAAAAAAAAAATGCGCGCCAAGTATCAAGATAGCTCCTAAGTAACCAAACCCTCCCAGAAGCCCAATTCGCACACGTTCAAGAACAAAAATGGCCGACAAGTAGCGACAACCGCAACAACGCAAATGCTGAGTTGCCTCAGACTTCAGGATCGTATATCCCTAGAACAAACGGTCCAACAATTAGCTGCCCAAGTCCACCTCCTAACTGAAAGCATCGGCCTCCTTCGCACCACTCAGCCAACCCAGGAAGAACATTCAGGGGCTAGGAAGGGAAAGCAGTGGAGGGACAGCCTCCGGAGTATGAAGAAATCAATTCCCACCTCAACCCAACTTTTGAATATGAGCCGAAGATCAACCAGGGGCTAACCTCTGATGACCTGAAGAGAGAGATAGAAGAGAGACAGAAGGAGATGGAGAAGAGACTCTTCCAGCAGCTCCATGATAAGATGAAAAACAATCGAGGGTCCTAATGGTTTCGAGCAGCCGGGATCACCAGTCTGCCAGTGTACAGGGAAGAGGTATAACCTTGAGAAGTTCAAGACCCAAGAGTTAAAAATACGATGGGACCGGGTGCCCCAAAATGCATACCAGGCTATATGCTCGAAAGAATGAGCAAGTATGCTCAATACGACCAACTCATGATCCAGACCTTCCAAGACAGGCCTCATAGGCCCTGCATTAGTTTGGTACCCCCCACCTGGACTTCAACAGTGTCAACACCGGGAAAAGCTAGCCTGGGCGTTCTATGACCAGTACAAGTTCAATATTGAAGTCGCCCCATCTGTGATTGATCTGGGAAGTCTACGGAAAGACATACTGAGCCGTTTAAGGAATATGCTCAACGCTGGAGAGCCTAGGCTGCCAGAGTAGCAATCCCAATCTCTGACAAGGAGTTGACATCCATATTTGTCAACACCCTGGACAAGACCTACTTTTTACATATGATAGGCTAGACCTCATCCAGCTATGCAGAGGTGGTAGCTGCAGGATGTCGGATTGAAAATGCCATCACCACCGCAAACTCCAAACAATGGATCCTCCCAGGGTTACACCAACACAAAGGCCCTTGGGAGGAAATAGAGCTAAGGAGTCAACCGTCAGCACAGTCCATTCCGGTAAGGTAGAAAAAGCTGGGACTCGTGTGACATTCCAGACCATGAGTACCCCAGCCCAACAATCCATGACAGGTCATACCTAGGCCGCCAGGGTCCCAAGGCAGTTCACTCCAATCCCCATACCGCTCAGTCAGGTCTTTGCTTGGTTGAGGGCAGACAACTTGATCAGCTTCGAGATCCCCAACGACCGGTAAAAGCCCAAGAATTTCGACTCAAGCCTCAAGTGCGACTACCATATGGGTTAGGAGGGGCATTCTACATATAGGTGCTGGAGGCTCCTGCACAAGATCCAAGACTTAATCGATGCAGGAATCATACAACTGGATTTTGTGAACACCCTAGCACCCAATGTCAACACCAACCCGTTGCCCAATCATAAGCCTACCATTAACATGATCACATCTGAGGAGTTAACTCCCAAGGAAGCCCCTAAGCAGAGGACGATGGACCAACAGAAGAAGCAACCCCATTAAGCGCTAGAAGAAGCACCAAAGGCACACATTAAAAAAAAGGTGGTTAGCCGGAGACCCAACAGTCGGCACTTTGGGAGAACCACACGGGAGGTTCGAATACTTGGTAAGCTATTCTTACACCCCAACTAAGTATGGGCTGCCTAGCGGATGGGGGCCGGAATTTGAGAAGGAAGACAACCCTCCAATGGAAGAGGAAAAAGATTATAACATGATCAATTCTCATCAGAAGCCTAGGGTTGTAAAGTGCTGAGGGACAACCAGCTGAGATACAGATCCAAGGAAAGATATGTATTTAATGTCCCGATACCGACAGAAAGTTACAAGGCTGCCCCCTTTCGACTATCGGGCCCTCGAACAAGAGTGACCTCCTATTGGTGGGAGGAATCACCCACTCTAGGAGAATATACGATCCAAAGTATAAAAGCCCCGACTGAAAGAGCCCAAACGTGGAGAAAGAGAGGAAGAGGAAGAGGGACTCGCTACGTTTACAAAGATGGTCAAGGCGAGTGAATACAAGATAATGAAACAACTAAATAAAGTTCCAGCACAGATATCACTCATGGGCCTTCTTACAGCATCCGAGCCCCATAGGGAAGCACTCTTTAAAGTGCTCAAACAGATTTAGGTCCCAGAAGGCATCGCTACAAACAAGATAAGTCACGTAGCGGACTCTATTTTTACAATGGACCAGATATCTTTCTCTACGAAAGAGCTAGGAGAAGAGGGAGACCAACATACCAAACTGCTATTCATAGTGGTCAGGTGCAATGACACCATTGTCTCCCGGGTACTCATTGACAACGGATCATCCCTCAACGTTTGCCCATTGGAAACTCTCAACTTATTGGGGGTCGATCCAAGCAACATTTAAAAACCCAGCTCCACGGTGGTTAGAGCTTCGATGGGTCGAAAAGAGATATAGTAGGGAGATGAACCTACAGTGGAATTGGTCCACAAGTATTCCACATATCTTTCCAGGTCCTCGACATCCCAAGATCTTTCAACTTACTTTAGGGACGACCTTGGATACATGCCGCTGGAGCCATCCCCTCTAGTCTCCACCAAAGGGTCAAATTCATTGCAAACGAGCAGATAGTCACTGTACTCGGCAAGTAGGATTACGCCATATACAAAGAGACTGCCATACCATATATCGGGGAGGAAGGTTCAGAAGACTTGGGACTACAAATTTTCAATGAAGTGAATGTGGTAACCAGCAAGGAGGGCCATCAGTTTAAAGAGGGGTTAGCGAGGGACTTTGGACTAGGGTATATTCCTATAGCCGAAGAAAGAAGCACAAGCAAGAGGTGTCAAAGGCAGAATGAAGGGGAAGCCGATTGATACCCAGATATGCATCCCACCTCTCCAACAATCCTTCCAAAAGGCAAATATCGTTCAAGAGCTTCGGATAAACGAAGGTGACGCCAGCAAAGGGAAACCAACCCCCCGCACGTCAACTAGCATCCGACTCTGAACAATTGGTTTTGTTATCCTATCAATAGCTCTAGGTTAGCTCAAAAGTAGAGAATAGTTATTGAACAAATTTTTGAGACTCTCTATCAATTCAATTACAGTTTGTTTTTTTCTTATATACATGCTTTCATCTTTACTTTACCCAGATCTCCTACCAGCGAACATCAGGGATATTTCGCGCAGGTAGAAAATAAAAACACTGATATCGTTTCCAACGCTGCTGGGTCAGTTGTTGAAGGCGATATCCTTGACCATGAAACAATACAAGAAAATTGGCAAAAACATGAACAATGCGAAATTTCAATCGACGAGCCGGTGGAGACAGTAAATCTAAGAAGCATGGAAAACCCTAAAAACCTCAAAATCGGGACCAGTTTGAGTGCCGAGCAAAAATGTGAGATAACCGAGCTATTAATAGAATACACGGATGTGTTTGCCTAGTCATATGGTGACATGCTAGGACTAGACCAATCAATAGTGGTTCATAGGCTTCCCACAAGAGAAGATGTCAAACTTAAAAAACAAAAACTGAGAAGATTTAGGCCTGACATCTTGCTAAAGATTAAGGAGGAAGTCAAGAAACTACTAGAAGTACGGTTCATCGAAGTATCCGATTAACATAATGGGTAGCAAATATAGTCCCCGTTATGAAAAAGAATGGAAAAGTACGCGTATGCGTAGACTTTCGGGACTTAAACCAAGCTACGCCAAAGGATAACTTCCCCCTACCTCGCATTGATGTTCTAGTGGACAACACTGCGGGAAACCATCTTTTCTCATTCATGGACGGTTTCTCAGGATATAATCAAATAAAAATAGTTGAAGAAGACAAAACCAAAACGACTTTCATCACAACATGGGGAACTTTCTATTACAAAGTCATGCCCTTCGGTTTGAAAAACGCCAGGGCAACGTATCAGAGAGCCATGGTCGCAATACTTCACGACATGATGCATCGAGAGGTTGAGGTATATGTCGACAACATGATAGCTAAATCTAAAGAAGGAGAAAGCCATATAGATATCCTGAGGAAATTGTTTAAGCACTGAGGAAATTCCAGCTCAGGTTAAACCTAGAGAAATGTACTTTCGGGTCACAACAGGGAAATTGTTAGGGTTTGTCATAAGCCAGGACGGCATTAAAATCGACCCTGACAAAATAAAGTCCATATTAGAGTTACCTTCCCCACACTCCGTTAAAGAAGTAAGAAGCTTGAGGGGGAGATTAAATTATATAGCTCGTTTTATCTCACAGCTCACCGATAAGTGCCGGCCACTATTCCGTCTGTTGAAAAAGAATGCCATAATAGAATGGGATGACAAATGCGAAGAAGCATTCAGGAAAATCAAAGACTACCTTATAAAACCTCCGATCTTGGTAGTCCCGAAACAAGGAAAGCCCTTATTCTATACTCACAAAACCCTGATCTGGTAACTACATATCCCTGAATCCATGGGTTGTGTGCTGGGGCAGAAAGATGAAGAGGGAAGAGAGTGTTCTATATATTATTTGAGCAAGAAATTCACAGAAGGGGAACAGAGGTACTCAGAGGTAGAGAAGACTTGTTGTGCTTTAATTTGGGTCATGCATCGACTAAGGCAATATACCCTTTACTATCATATTGAGCTACTGACAAAACATGATCCCTTGAAATATTTGGCAAAGAAACCAGCTTTGATAGGGAGAATCTCTAAATGGCAAATGCTCTTATCCGAGTTTGACATTACATACATGAATCAGAACTCGATGAAAGGGCAAGCCTTAGCCGACTAATTGGCAGAACACCCGGTCGAGGCAGATTCCCAAGAACTACAAGCCCAATTCCCGGACGAAAATATATTAACAATGGAAGATATACCGATAGAAGACTTTAGGATAAAGCAGAACCCGAAATGGAAACTGTTTTTCGATGGAGCCGCCAACGTATTCGGTTGCGGAGTTAGGGCAATATTAATATCCCCAGATGGCACTCAATTCCCTGCAGCGACGAGACTTACATTTTCCTATACCAATAATATCGCGGAATATGAGGCATGCATTCTTGGCCTCAAAATGGCCTGCCAAATGGAAATTCGCGAATTAGAAGTATACGGAGATTTGTCACTCATCATACTACAGACAAGAGGGGAATACAAGACTAAAGACCCCAAACTGGTACCGTATCATCAACACTTGACAGAGTTAATTGAAGAATTCAAGGCAATCACTTTCACATACATCCCGAGAACTCAGAATCAGTTTGCAGATGCACTAGCAACACTAGCATCTATGATCTAGATAACAGGGGGAGCCGAAGTTCAACCGATGAAAATAGACATTGAAAGTCGGCCCGCCTACTGTTTAACCATTGAAAAAATACAAGATGACAAGCCCTGATATCACGACATCAAGACCTTCCTCCAAGAAAGTAAATACCCCGAAATGGCTAGCAAGAATGACCAAAGAACACTCAGAAGGTTAGCGAGCCATTTCCTATTAAGTGGGTCTATACTCTACAAAAGATCATCTGATACCACCTTGTTGAGATGTGTGGACAAAAATGAAGCTTGTGAACTAATGAAAGAGGTACATGAAGGAGTATGTGGACCTCATATGAACGGCTACATGTTGGCCCGGAAAATCATGAGGTTAGGATGATTATTGGTTGACCATGGAATTGGATTGCATAAAATATGTCAAGCACTGTCATTTGTGCCAAGTCTACGTAAACCGAATAAATGCTCCGCCCAACGAGCTACACCTGTTATCAGCACCATGGCACCATAAGCCCAATCACTCCGACAGCGTCCAATGGCCACAGGTTCATACTGGTAGCGATTGATTACTTCACCAAATGGGTAGAAGCTTCGTCATATACCAATGTCACGAGAGGGGTAATAGTCCACTTCTTAAAAAGGGACATAATAGCCCGATATGGAGTTCCTGAGTCCATCATCACTGACAACGGTACCAATCTTAATAACAAATCGATGACAGGTTTATGTCAACAACTCCACATAAACCACAGAAATTCAACTCCCTACCGACCTCAAATGAATGGGGCAGTAGAAGCAGCTAACAAGAATATCAAAAAGATCATCGAGAAAATGACAACAACTTACAAAGATTGGCACGAAATGTTACCGTTTGCTCTCATGGCTTATAGGACTTCAATAAGAACATCTACGGGAGCCACCCCTTATTCATTGGTATATGGTACAGAAGTAGTGCTACCAGTCGAAGTGGAAATACCATCATTCAGAATTCTGTCAGAAACTCAGCTAACCGAATCAGATTGGGTAAAGAAGAGGCTTGATCAGCTGAATTTGATTGATGAAAGAAGACTTACCGCACTATGTCATGGCCAGTGTTACCAACAAAGGATGGCCCGAGCATTTAACTAGAAAATGAGGCCCCGATACTTCAAAGAAGGGGATCTGGTGTTAAGGAAGGTTCTCCCGAACGCCCAAGACTCCAGAGGGAAATTCACCCCAAACTATGAAGGTCCCTATGTGGTGAAAAAGGTTCGGTCAGGAGGTGCTCTGATACTGACTCAGATGGATGGTCCGGAATTGAAAGACCCCATTAACACAGATGCTGTAAAGATGTACTATCCTTAGGCAAGGGAATTGAAATTTTGCCAATGTTTATGAAAGCCAATGTTCGATACAAATTTCGTTGAGTCGAGTTTTTACTTTTTACAAGCAAAGTTAATATCCCTGAATGGTCAATAATCCAAATCAATTCGCACCACAAAAAATACTCCTAAACACATTACCCACCACTTCGCCATTGAAAGATAAACACTAAAATGATAATGAATCTCAATGTATTTGGTAATATAATTCTATCTACTTTTGAGCATTAGAACTTAGCGCATTAGTAGGATAACACTACCATCAAAACAGCCTTGCATATAAGAAAGGAAGCACATCAAGATTTTCAACCCTGTGTCAAGATAAGAAGAAGTGAAGCAAAAGCAAACCAGCACGAAGGTTCGGTTGTTTGGTTGCTATCCACGATAAATTGGCAAGCATATTAAAATAAATAACTATCATCATGAAAGGCATCACATCATTTAGCTCAGTCAGTAGAAAGCATATTTAAAAGCATAAGATGGGTCAGCCCATAGTGGGGCACTTGTCTAAACATTCCCTTTAATAGGTCAGTCAGCCCATAGGGGGCACTTTCCTAAAACATCTGTTCTCAATGTCAGCCCATAGGGGGCACTTTTTGAGACATTCTATCATAGGTTAGTCAGTCCATAGGAGGCACTTTCCTAAAACATCTGTTCTTAAGGTCAGCCCATAGGGGGCACTTTTTGAGATATTCTATCATAGGTTAGTTAGCCCATAGGGGGCACTTTCCTAAAAACATCTGTTCTCAAGGTCAGCTCATAGGGGGCACTTTTTGAAACATTCTATCATAGGTTAGTCAACCCATAGGGGGCACTTTCCTAAAACATCTGTTCTCAAGGTCAGCCCATAGAGGGCACTTTTTGAGACATTCTATCATAGGTTAGTCAGCCCATAGGGGGCACTTTCCTAAAACATCTGTTCGTAAGGTCAGCCTATTGGGGGCACTTTTTGAGACAGTCTATCATAGGTTAGTTAGCCTAAAAGGGGCACTTTCCTAGACTCCCTCGATTAGTTAGCTCAGAGGCGCACTTTTCGAACCCATCGATTAGTTAGCTCAAAGGAGCACTTTTTGAATCTATCAAGTAGTCAGCTCATAGGAGCACTTTTTCAAACTTTTGATGACCAATTAGTTAGCTCATAAGAGCACTTTTCGGAAATATTTTTCCAAACAGTCGCTAGTCTAACCAGACGCTTCTGTTGACAGGTAGCCAACTCATAAGGGCGCTTCCTAAGATAATCTTCTTTTCAAGGTTGCTAGTCTGATAAGACGCTTCCTATCATCATTTATTCTACACTCCTAAACAATGCTTGAGATGTTCCTATAACCAACTAGTCAGCCCATGATACGAAAACCTTCGCAATCATGCCTTGAGAACCCTTTTGATTAGTGTGAACCCCCAATGCAGTAATACGAAAACCCACGACACCAATTTGGAAATCAATCCCTAAGAAGATTAGAATTTAGGTTTGACTTAGGTTAATGATCTAAGAATTAGAACTATGGAAAGCCCTAATTTCGAAACAATCCACAAGAGAAGTCGATCAATCTTCCTTGATTGTTCCTAGGAGCATGTATTCAAATAAGAACACAAAGAACAAAGCAATAAGCTTTTTGGTATTTTCAATATCTCAAAACTGAGTTTTACAATGAGGAGGTTCCGAATATAAAGGAGAAAACCCTAAAACATTACATGGAAATCGCAAAACAAGTGAAAAGTGCGCATAAAAAGAAGGCCGACAATTTAGGCCGGCAGCCTACTTTTCAAGGTCGACGGCCTTCCTTGAAAGTGCACCAAAACATCGGCGTTTTCAAGGCCGGCTCCAAGGCCGGCAGCCTTGAGCTGGTGTATCTTCACCCGATGCTATTTTCATCAAATTGAAGTTCTTTTGGCCTTCTTTTGCCCCAAAGCTTTGAATCCCTTGAAGTCCTTCACCTGTGATCTTCACCAAGCCTTGCAAATGAGAATTCAATGTTTGTTGTAGCTTCTTAGCTCTTGATCTCGTGATTGGTCCTTGAGGCAAGCTAATCGTACTTGAAACCCCTTGAACTTCATCCTTAGCCACTTGATCTTCTTCTTGACTTGGCTCTTGAGCTTGGATCGGTGACTCTTCCATAACATTCCCCCTCTCCTCAAACGGATTCGTCCTCGAATCCAAAGCATCACCTACATCAAACGGACTAAGATCAGCAACATTAAAAGTCGAACTAACATTATACTCACCTGGTAAGTCCACTCTGTAGGCGTTGTCGTTGATCCTCTCAAGTATCTGAAAAGGACCATCTCCCCGGGGGTTCAACTTTGATTTCCTTTGTAGTGGAAACCGCTCCTTGCGAAAATGCACCCAAACCCACTCTCCCGGTTGAAAAATCATGGGTTTCTTGCCTTTGTTCACCCTTGAAGCTACCTTGGCATTCTGTTTCTCAATCCTATCCTTCACCTGCTTATGTAGCTTCCTCACAAAATCTGCCTTTGCCTCGCTGGGATTAGTCCTGTAGGCAGGTCGGTTGGGTATGGCTGCTCTCAGAATGAAGTCAATCCGATGCTCTATGCCCCTAACTGGTGGAAGTCCACTGGGCATCTCCGCTGGAAACACATCTCCATATTCCTGCAGCAAATCAGAAAACACACTAGGAATAGATGGGTTAATATCGTCAGTGGCCAAATAGGCCCCTTTGTACAAAAGTACAAAGATAGGTCTACTGGCACTCAAAGCATGCCTAACCTCACTTGCCCTAGCAATCAAACTCACACTCTTACTTCTTTTCTCTCCAGGCCGATTGTCATCTTGCTTTTCACTCCCCTCTTTCTTTTCACTCTGCTCATTTATTACACTTTTTAGTTGCACTCTTATTCTTCACTCCCTCAGAATTGCTATTTCTACTCTCCCTCTCTTTTCTTTCGGCCTCAACTCTCAACCTCTCTAATTTACATTGGTCCTCATACACTTCCTTAGAGGACAGTGGTGCCAAAATGGTTCTCCTTCCATCCTTAGTAAATGAGTACCTATTGAGATATCCATCGTGCACGGTTTTCCTATCAAATTGCCAAGGTTTGCCCAACAAGATATCACCAGCATGCATAGGTACTACATCACAGAGCACCTCATCACTATACTTGCCTATGGAAAAAGAAATGAGGGCTTGCCTGTTTACCTTAACCTCACCACAGTCGCTGAGCCACTGAAGTTTGTAAGGTCTTGGGTGTGGTATAGTAGGCAGCCCTAACCTGTTCACCAAGAGTGTACTCACCACATTAGTACAACTCCCTCCATCGACAATCACACTACATGCCTTCCCCTGCACATGGCATCTAGTATGAAACAAGTTTTCCCTTTGCTCTTCATGGCCATCCTCCTTCAACTGGGTGTTAAGTGCACGCCTAGCTACATACAAGTCACCTTTCACTGCCTCCTCAACACTCTCAGCATCACTACAATCCTCCAATGGAGGCATATCATCGTCTTCACCCTCATTGTCACTTTCCTCATCATCAGTGACAATCTCACCATTCCTTATCACCATGGTCCACCTATTAGGACATTCCCTACTAATGTGTCCTACACCCTGACACTTCCAACATTTAATGTCCCTATTTCTACTTTTCTGATCAACAACCTTAGGTTTCTCAGATGAAACCCCAATTGATTTTCCCTTTGAAGCCTCAACAGTAGGCTTACTACCACTCTTAATATCAGATTTTCCATAACCTCTCCATGCAGAGTTAGAATTAGAAGAAGGTTTGGAAACGTACCGTTTTGGCCCTCTACCTTGGAGTTGTCTCTCAATCTTGATGGCAAGATGTACCATCTCCTCTAGCTCTACATAATGCTGCAACTCCACCCTGTCGGCGATCTCCTTGTTCAACCCACCAAAGAAACGTCCCATGGTAGTTTCCTCATCCTCATCTACATCAGCTCTCGTCATGATCATCTCCATCTCCTTGTAGTAGTCCTCCACACTCCTACTACCCTGTCTCAAGAAATGTAATTTTTGCATCAATTCCCTATGAAAGTATCTAGGGACAAATCTTTTTCTCATCACAGCCTTGAGATCATGCCAGGTCTCAATAGGATACTCCATGTTCCTCCTCCTGCTAGTCACCAGCTGATCCCACCAGGATATAGCATAATCCTGAAATTGGGTTACAGCCAATTTCACCTTTTTCTCTTCACTACATTGGTGACATTCAAAAATCAACTCAACTCTCTTCTCCCACTGCAAGTATTCCTCTGGGTCAGATTTACCCTGAAAAATTGGAAGCTTCAGTTTAATACTTCCCAGACCCCTGTCTACTACATCATCAACAAATCGACCCCTACTAGCAGTGTAACTCTCCTGCATTCGACCTCTACCTCTTCCTGTGCCCATGCCTCTACCTACTCCTCTACCACCTCTTCTTCCTCTATTGACTAGCATGGCTGCACTATCCTCATAATCCTCCTCCAGATATTCATTAGCATCAGTCACTTCAGCAGCTTGATGCATAGGATTTTTACCTCCCCTATTCCCTTCACTAGTACTTGACTCCCTCTTCTCAACAACCTGTAGTCTCAAATTCATATGCTCTAGAGACTCTCTCATAGCTATAATGGCGTTAGTCATACGCCTAAACTCTGACTGTTGTGCTTCACGCAACAAAGCATCATCTGCACTTTTATCAGATTTTTCAACACCACTACCTGTCATCTTTACCTGCAAAAACAACAAACGTTAATGCTAAACAAAATTTTGAGTTTCCTCACAACTGCTCCCTTTCGTGTTTTTGCACTCTATTGATGGGGTTATCCACTCGTGTTTCTCACAATCGATATTTAGCACACAGGTATTCCTCACAACTCTCAAGCCCGCTCTTAAATGTTCTTAAGCGAATCACACTCCCAAGAGCAATTTCCAACGAATTTCAATACAAAGACGCGAATTTGGTGTTTCCCACTATCCCTTAAACAAGATTACACTAGGATTGAAGGATATGGTGTTCCCAAGGATTAGCAAAAACAAGACAATCAAATAATTTCAGAATTTTTTTTTTCTCTTTTGGTTATGAACACTGTTCACGAACACTATTCACACTCAAAATTTTTTTTTTATTTATTTTTTTTTTGCACGAATTTTTTTTTTTTTTTAAACACCAATTGAAGACTAACTAATCCTAAGCAAGGATCAAAATAGCGAAAATCCCCAAATTGATGAACAAACCCTAGAACATGAGAAGTCACAGTTTGATCAATCTAATCAATGGAGTACATAAAGATCACAACTTTATATCCTAAATAACGATGGGAAACAAGAATCAAACAAAAACAAGAAAAGATATAACCTGATCTAGAGCCAAAGCTCTGATACCAAATGATACGAAAACCTTCGCAATCACGCCTTGAGAACCCTTTTGATTAGTGTGAACCCCCAATGCAGTAATACGAAAACCCACGACACCAATTTGGAAATCAATCCCTAAGAAGATTAGAATTTAGGTTTGACTTAGGTTAATGATCTAAGAATTAGAACTATGGAAAGCCCTAATTTCGAAACAATCCACAAGAGAAGTCGATCAATCTTCCTTGATTGTTCCTAGGAGCATGTATTCAAATAAGAACACAAAGAACAAAGCAATAAGCTTTTTGGTATTTTCAATATCTCAAAACTGAGTTTTACAATGAGGAGGTTCCGAATATAAAGGAGAAAACCCTAAAACATTACATGGAAATCGCAAAACAAGTGAAAAGTGTGCATAAAAAGAAGGCCGGCAATTTAGGCCGGCAGCCTACTTTTCAAGGCCGGCGGCCTTCCTTGAAAGTGCACCAAAACATCGGCGTTTTCAAGGCCGGCTCCAAGGCCGGCAGCCTTGAGCTGGTGTATCTTCACTCGATGCTATTTTCATCAAATTAAAGTTCTTTTGGCCTTCTTTTGCCCCAAAGCTTTGAATCCCTTGAAGTCCTTCACCTGTGATCTTCACCAAGCCTTGCAAATGAGAATTCAATGTTGTGTGTAGCTTCTTAGCTCTTGATCTCGTGATTGGTCCTTGAGGCAAGCTAATCGTACTTGAAACCCCTTGAACTTCATCCTTAGCCACTTGATCTTCTTCTTGACTTGGCTCTTGAGCTTGGATCGGTGACTCTTCCATAACAGCCCATAAAGCACTTTTGGGGAGGGAGCATTACTCTAAATCCAAAATTGATGTTTTCCTTTAGAATTATTTGCAAAAGTCAAATTATTAAGCTTAGGTTTAGATTTTTTTAGAAAAATCCTAAAATGGTAAAAACATAAATCAAAAGAGATTTCAAAATTAAAATTCACAAACCCACTAAATATTTTCAGGAAAAGTGAACTACGGCTTGTTTGATCCTGAATAGCAGGTACGTAGGCACCCATTTGGGTCAACCCATAAAATGAAATAAAAAATCATTTTTTTCAAATAATTCATTCAAGAACATAATAAAAAGCAATAGAAACAAAATAAAAGACATTTCTAGATAGAGATAATTTTAGGAGATTAGGTGGTAACCGTAAGGTTTTAATAGGTTAGCCTCCGAACTTAGAAACTCTGGTTT
>JBBMOL010001366.1:0-41171 GCA_037954665.1 Laguncularia racemosa | reverse complement strand
ATAAATCGGGTTAAATGGAGTCAAGGGTGCTAATTCAAGTAATTAGAGAAGTCATCTACAACTTGGATCAAAGACAAGGATTTACACCGCCGGAGGAAAGTACATGGGCGCATAGTTGAAGTACACGGCCGTGTATCTGTCTAGTAGGAGGCACGGTTTGAGATATGGTCGTGGTACAAGCCGTGCTATACACTGCACGAGAAGGAGAGAGACACGGCTTATTATACGGCCGTGGTAGAAGCCATGGTGTCAGCCGTGGTGGAAGTTGAAATGGAAGACGTGCCATATACTAAACAAGGAGGAGAAATTGTGGAACATTGACTAGAGGACGACATGGCTTAGGATCTGGCCGTGGTTGAAGCCGTAGCACACACTGGACACGGATGAAGAATTGTAGATTATCCACAGAGGAAGGCACGGCTTGACCCACGACCATGTTGTAGGGTGTGCCAGGTGGACGATTATTCACTCCTCGAGATTTACATCAAAAAAGAAAGATATTTTCGTATCTTGCTAGCAAAAGATCATCTGCCATTCCTTTAACAATATAAATAGAACTAACCCTAGAGAGTTTTGATAATCTTGGAGACAAGAAGGAAGGAGACAGAGCAAGGAAACCGGGAACAGAGGCTTATCATGTTTTTACTTTTATTTTTCGTTTTGATGATGAACATGTGTAGCTAAGCAGATTTTCTAGCCAAAGGGTCATTGAAGTTTAATTCGCCAAGAATTGTGAGATCTAATTGATTTGTCTTTAATCTATTCTTTGTTTTTGGATATTCATATATCTTCTGAACGTTTTGTCATTATTATCTTTGTTGATTGGTATGAATTAGAGCTCTTCTACTCAATTAGCAAGTTAATATATTGTCAACTACCACGTCAAATCTGTAATTGTTTGATACTTCTAGTCTCGGTGACACAATAACATGTTTGATTATAAAATAGATGATCGAATTCATGTTATGGAGATGTATGATCTTGTTTAAATAGGTTATCTTATAATCTACTGGCATGAATTGGTGGTCTCTCTTGTTTTTAATGCTATTGATAAATTAAATCCTAAGAGCTAGTTTTAAGGTTGTCTAATCGATAAGAGAAATAATGAAAGAGCTTGTTTTGATTATCGAGGAAGTAAGGAGAGATAGGTTGTTAGAGCTTGTTATTGACCATAACCAGTTTATCTAGAAATAAGAATAGAAAACATTTGCATCGATGACCAATTCCTCGAATTAAACTATCTTGATTCATTTGGCTAGGCTTTTATCAATATTCGATTTTATTATCTTGTTTCAATATTATTTTGATTCACAAAGAAAACCGCCCCATTTTTCTTTTCCTCTTTATTCTCTTTGAATAGAAATACATTTAACCAATCCCTGTGGATTCAACCCTACTCACTACTATACGCAAATCATATCATTGTCTAGGAGTAGGTTTTTAGTTTTGTTGGATTCGACACCCATCAGGAACCAATAAAAAACATGCAGTTAGATCTCAATAAATAAAGAATCATATAACTAAAATAAGAAAATTAGGAATTCAATCACATAGTTCCTAGGGTTTCAATGTGTAACAACTATCTAATCATAATAATAAATATTCAACAACGAAAAACAAAGATTCATAGCAAAAATCCTTTTGACTTGCTAGATCTATACTCTTCTTAACTCTTGCCTTCTCTTCTTCAAATCCTAGGTCATGCTCATGAATACTAGAAAATGTCTCTTTCTTATCTTTAAAAGCCTTAAATACTAAAAGCAAATCCATAACCTCAGACATGATCACAAGCCATGAACATAGCCATGAACTTAGACTATTATCTTCTCTAACTTATTTTATCTAATTCCAATGTTCGTCACCTTCATAGCCAAGGATCACAAGCATGATCTAAAACCATGAACCTACCTATTTCCTTGTATTCTCTTTAATTGATCACAATGCAACTTCATGGGGATGATCTTTGAGTGTAATGTCTTCTAAATTTCATTACTTCTTGAGTTTGACTCAAAAGTGTATGAAACTTGATCAAATTCCTTTCTTGTTCTTCAAATTTACTCCTTAACCCTTAAAACAAAATTTAATTCAATTAAACATCAAAATTAAGTATAACACCCATTAAATTCATAAAAACATAATAAAAATCACCTAATAAAAATATTTTAATTAAACCCTATCACACTACAACTTCATCACCACCACTACAACAATCATTATAATCACTACATTACTAACATATCTATTGCATTTAGCCAGCACCACCACATCATCATCATCATCACTACTACTATGAATAAACCAATGCACATCTTTATCACTACAAAGGTGCTATACAAAGTGGCAAGAAGTTACAAGATGGTGGTACAATGGCAACAACGTTGACAATAATAAAACAATGATGGGATGAGAAAATATAGTTAAAATAAATATACGATAACATAGATACATAGCTATTAAAATTAATATTGTAGTATATTAGTATGCATGATAAAGAACATACAACATTAAATATAATATATATATATGTATATATCTTATGAGATAATTAGCACACCAAATTTAATACAAAAATTATGTATTGTGTTACTATTGTTGTTGTTGTTGCTACTATTGTTGTTATTGTTGTTATTATATTGTGATGTGTTTTCTTTTCTTTTTTTTATCTCAAATTATATCGGACAATCAAATACTACCGTATAGTTGAAGGGGGAAGAAGACAATGACAACAAAAAGAAAAAAAAAAAGAGTAAATTTATAATGGAGGAAAAGGATAAGAAAACACTAAACTTGGGCCCTATTCATTTTGGGAAGATTATTTTTCAAAAAATATTTTTCCCAATTTTCTTTTTTTATCTAGACTAAAAGAAAAAAGCCTTTTTGAATTAAAAAAAAAAAAAAAGTCCTTGCAAGGGAAAATACTTCATCAGTAAAGGAAAATCCTAATATTTTCTAAAAAAAACCGATTTACTCTTTCTGAAATAGAAAGTAGATTTTCAAATTAGTCACCACAAGTCTTTTTATCATTAAAAAAGTGACTTCTATTTGATTTTTATTTGGATTGCCTTATATATTACATTTTAAATATTTAATAACTCTAATGGAAAAGAGAAAATAAAAAACTTAAAACACTTGTTAAATTAAAAAAAAAAAAAAAGAAGCTAAAAGTGTTGTAGTCATGAATATTAAAAATTCATTGACATTTTATACTTTAACATTGGAAAAAAAAAAGCCCCCAAAATATGCTAATGATTCTTTATCTAAGCACAACTATTGTTTACATAAAATTCATATCAAACATCAGAAATTGAGTGTGTATGTATTAATACATACATATATATATATATATAAGTGCCTTTCATAAACATAATCGAACACATGAAAACATTCATGTTATATCAAGCGGTTTTGTTTCATTTTATGCCTCAATCTTCAATAGTCAGGTTGAAGTTCATTGACATAGATTTGCGCAGAGACTAACCAATGGGCCTAATAACCAACAGCCTAGATATAAGAAAATAAGCAATCTGTCAACGTTGGAGCTCAAAATGCAGTTCATTTCGTTCAACAATTCTACATATAATGAGCGACGGGCTTAATTCTTCCAATGGAATGAAAACCACAAATTGAAAAAAGGGATAGCGATAGCCTACACTGCATTATGTTAGTAAAAGCCTAAAACCAAAGGGTATTTTATTTTGCTCTTCGACATGCCTTCTGGCCCCTGGCATTAAGTTTATATGGTGTGGCTATCGTCCATTACATACTCCAGCCAATGGATCTCTGACTCAGTGAATAAGATTTTTCCAATTCAGAACACTCACGCCTTAGTTTTGAGTTTTTGACATCTTCCAATTCAACGACGCCTCTCTTGCCATTTGTTTTCAAACCAAAAATAATCATTTGCTTTTATATATATCATGGAGGCATTTCTTGAAAATTTCCTATTCCTAAAATATTGCGCTCTTATACCATTTAAAATGTTGATATGGTAAGTTTTTTCCTTTTCTTATTTACTAATATAAGTTCCAAGTTAATCTTCTCAATTATTTTTTAGGCCAACTCACTACTTATTTGTGTTTTTTCATGATTAACTTAATATCTAAACGGTTGATATAAGTCAAATCATGTAAGCAATCGCACTTGTATATCCTTTCATAAGTATACTTGTTCATGGGGTTGGTTAGAATTGGAGTCGGATTGAATGTTCGGCTCAATGAAACCAGCATTGGAGGGACTAAATTGAGAGTCTTCGGTTCTCAAATTATGGAACTACAAAAGATTGAACCAAATTAAAGAAAGAAAAATTAATATGTTGAAGTCGTGATCTAGTTCAGCAAGGAGTGGATTCGCGAGAACCACCTGCCTATGATATGCCTATTTAATCTCAATATCCTTGAGATCTTGGCTATGAGATCAATCATCGACACGAGATGCTTAACTATGTCAAACTGTTCAAGTCTCTTTCATTTTTATGTCTATTATTTAATTTCAATGAGTTAACACTTTCTCGCGCACTCTGTTTCATTTGCCATATCGATTGGTCTTACTTTAATTAAAATTAGGAAAATTAGCTAAAAAGAATTTTCTATGACATGATTGTCCTTGGTCGGTTGCCCCACTTAGCAAATAGTGAGATTTTCCATTAGTTTGATCTAATTTCAGAATGTCGTTCTCACTTCCAAACAATCGACTTTTAATCAAGTTGTTTATTCTTTTGATTTGATTGGCCTCTAATCCTTACTTTTATTTCAACTCTTGCCAAGGAAAGTACAGAGAACTGGAGTAGAAATAAGCATTTTCTAGAATTCTTATTGTTCGTGAATGTAATTGTATAAAATTGTCATATGAGAATGATTGACCTTACATCCTATTCACATATGAATATTTTGAGTGAAATCATAGTTGGGGCTCTTGGTACTACTTCAGTAGATAACAATACTCGCACCATATTTATTTAGCATCTTAGTATTTAGTTAAGCATGATTTAACCACGTTTAACTCCGTATGTAACAAAATGGGGTGGAAATAGCTTCTTTCTTGGTAAATGAACACAAGGTCCCCAACGCAACCATACATGGATTGATAAGAATCCAAAAAATAAATAAATAAATAACTAAAAAGAAGAAGAAGAAGTAGGTACAGCCGAAGAAACTGGAGATCCTCCAAGCAGATGCAGGCCAAAGTTTGTATTCCCTTGGTGTCCACCGAAACGTAATATTGTCAAAAAAGAAAGCATTTTTGCCTGCATAACGAAACAAGAAAATGATCAGCAGGAGAATCAAGTGATTTCATAATCAAGTCAATTGCCGCACAAGAATCCGACTCGACAATCAGTTTATCCATCTTTCTTCCAGTCGCAAAATTAAGTCCCCAGAGTATGCTCCATAGCTCCATCTCAAGAGGGGATAAGACAGGATTCAATCTCTTTGCATATCCTAAAGCACATTTCTCCTCATGATCTCTAATTATGCAGCCTGCACCACTATTATGACGAGCGGAATCACAAACTTCCTGCACCGCACCATCACAATTCTATTTCAACCAACCATGGTCAGGTGCTAGCCGTGAAGATTGTGTGAAGCCACTGGAAGTTCTATGCTTCTCTTTAAAGTTGCAGAATTCTACTGCCCCTGCTAAACGCATTTGTAGCCAATCGGATTTCGATAGGATGCCAAGAATTCGTTGATTTCATTCCCGCCTAATCCCCCACAGGATATATAAGAATGAAGATCCCCAAACCATCCCTGTAGAAACTTTATCAGATTTGCATCATCTACTATTCTCTTTCAACCAGTGGAGGAAATTGAGCTCTCAAATAGACTGTTGAAACGTACTGGAATTAACTAGATTTGCTTAGTCCAGCAACATTCTTGAAAGATACTTTTTCACAGTTTTGTTTGCTGATCCACACAACACACATTACGTATCTAATTGCATATCCCTCCCTTCCAAGTTCATTCTTGTAGGTAAGGCATTATGTACACGTCCACAAAAAGGTTTGTATTTTTGGTTTTGCTTGAGCAGACCATTTCCACTTGTTGGAGCTGTTACTATCAGATAAAATGAAATCCTCTACCAACCGCTTATAAGCTGATTTTGTTGAACATTTGGCCATCACTTTCTCATTTCCACACTACTTGATCCATGGAATTATCATCCGGATTAAGCATATATGTTATTCCATGAAGATGATGAAACAGGATCCAAAGGATATCCTAGTAAGTCCTTATCCCATGAATTAAATCCTTTCCATACTTGGCTCAAAGTCAGAGATTAGGATGTATATGTTAACGGGCCATGTAAAACCGAGTATAGAGGACCCATTCCAGACCAGTTATCATTCCAAAAGGATGTATGCTTACCATTAAAGGTCCTTACAATACAACTTTTGTAAACCCAGTCTTCCGTTTTCAGAATTTTATTAAACAAAAGAGAGGTACCATGTGATTTCCTTGAATTCAACTTTCTGTTTTTCCCTGGAATGACTTGTGTCTACAAGCCACGATTTTGTTCAGCTTTCCAACCTAACTTTGCTATACAAGCTTTATTTCTCAACTTCAAATTACCCAAACCCCCTACCTCCTTCGGCTTTGCAACTTTGTCCCATCCCACCTAATGAATTTCCTTACATTGATCAGAACTTCCCCACAAGAAATTCGTCGTCATTTGTTCCGCCTTGTTGACAAAAGAGGACAGTAACATCAAACCTTGCGTGTAATAGCTAAGAATGCCTTGCACTACTGATTTCAGGAGGACTTGTCGACTAGACATACTAAGAAGTTTTGCTTTCCAGTCCATTAAATTGCACCTAAGTTTTTCATGGATAAAACCCAAATCTCTCCTAGTCATACCTCTACACTTCGTCAAAGGGAAACCCAAGTATCATCCTGGATCGGTATCTTCCCTTATTTTTGTAACCGAACAAATATTTTGCTGCACTTCACATTATCCGAAAAGATAATCTTGAATTTCTCAGAATTGACCTTCTGACTGGACCATAAACCAAACAAGTCCATTAACTCCATTGTAGCTTCAGCATGTATTATGGTATTGGATGAGTATTCTGTTGGAATGTTAGAAGTATGGTCCTATTTTTTAGGAACCACAAACCATAACTTCCACTAACTAGAATTCTCATGTTCCTACTATCCACTCAATACTAATCAACCATATTATCTACTAACCATTAGCATGATTTTAGGAAACTTTAATGGAAAGTTTCTCTATAAATAGCTATTGGATTCAAGGTCTCAGAGCATGAAAAATTTTATAAAAACATATTACCATCTTGTGAGTTTTTGAATACTCTGAAGATCTTGGAGGTTCCGAGACTTGACGGTTTTGTTCCTCTCCGTATTAAGCAATGGCAAGAAGTTAGTGATTTCCCTATTTCCGCTGCATTTTCTGTGTTTATATTTAGTTGCGGCTATCATTTGGTATCAGAGCCGTAATTAAACCTCTGCTTGCAATTTCGGAAAAATTAATTTTTCTCCTTTTTCAATTCAATTTTAATTTAAATTGGTTTTGATAAATTTTATCAAATTTATGGTACATTTATTTATATCAATTTTTCTGGAGAAAATTAATTTTTTAAATTAGAGTTTTATGGTTCAAATTAATTTTTTATTAATTTTTTACTTAATTTTACTCAATTTTCAAGTATAATAATTGAGTAATAATGTTGGATTTTATTTGCCAACATCAAGTATTATCTTTTTTTTTTAAATAAAAATTTATGACATGTTAAATTGGAAATAAAGTAAATTATTTAGTATTTTTCTTAAATAATTTTTCCTTGAAATTTAACATGTCAATTTTATTTAATATTTTCACTTACGGTTTTGTGAAAAACTTTTGTGGAATTTTATTTTGTATTAAATTCCGTATTTATTTTAAATAATTTGTGTATATATAAATTTATGGTTTATATACACTAGCTTGTTAATTATTTAAAATATCGTTAATGAAATTGCATTAGGATTTTTGCAATTTTAGTATTTGTTCAAGGTGCTTAAATTGGTATGTGATTGTATGTATGTTTCGGATTTATTATGCATGCAATATATTGTTCAAGTTTAAGTACATTTAGAGTTATTGCATGATGTTTAGCAATAGCGGTTATTGTTGTCTTGTGATTAAATAATTCTAATAAATTTTGGCGTAGCCATAGCAGCTTTATTTAGATTGGATTATTTATTAGAAATCACATTTAGTATTATAGACATTAAATAACTTCATAAAACATTAAGTTAAAAGTTTAAATTGAGTCAGATTAATTTTGTCTAAGGAGACATTATCGTGGGACAAATGTGACCCCTCCACGTCTTTCCTGGGAATTCGTTCAAATTCTGTCTAAGGAGGCTGGATTTTAAGTGGGACCTTTTGTTTAACCTACGCGTCTTTCCTGGAAATTTATCTGATCTCAAGTGATAAAAATAATTTTGTTTGACTGAGGTTTAGCCAAAGCAGCCTCTATTGAACGAAGTTATTTATACGGTATCACATAAGAAATGTTTAGACTTTACATTTATTTTGTTTGATAATCCATAAAACATTGAGGTATAGCCACAGCAGCCTTATTAAGGATGGATCTCATAAAGTGATTATGAAGTAAAAGAAATATAATGTCTATTATAAGGAATGAATCTTATTGAATTAAAAAATTTAGCCCACAGGCAATTTTTATGTCGCTAGATTCATTATTGCATGATTTGCATTAGTAAATTGTGATTTATGTTATAGTCTCAAATTAAGTATTAAGCATGTTTGTGTTTGCAGCTATGCAACCTTTGACTGATACTAAAGTAAAAATCCTTATTTTAACAAGTGAAAACTTTAAGACTTGGAGAGATAATGTACTTCTTCATTTGGGGTGTTTGGACATTGACTATGCCACTATTAAGGATGAGCCACTTCTGAGTGAAGAAAGCACTCAAGCTGAGTTTGATCTTCATGAGAAATGGGAATGGTCTAACCGACTTAGTATCATGTTCATTAAGAGCAAACTCACTGCAGATGTTCGTGGCTCAGTGGATCAATATAAAAATGTCAAAGAGCTGCTAGATGCCCTTGAAAGACAAATTAAGACTTCTAAGAAGTCTCTAACTAGCACCCTGATTATGAAGTTCACATATGCTAACTTGACTTCTGTGAAAGGCGTTAGAGAACACATCAACAAAATGCGTGATTTAGCAAATCGCTTGAAGGCTCTAGAGATTGAGATGTCGGATGCTTTCCTAGTGCATTTTATTCTGACGACCCTTCCATCACAGTATGGACCTTTTAAGATCTCTTACAACACATATAAGGACAAATCGGCAATAGATGATCTATTGACCATGTGTGAAGAAGAGGAAGCCCAATTAACTCTAGAGATGGGAGAAAATGCAATGATGGTTACTCAAGGAAAGAAAACCGGCAAAGTCAAAGGAAAAGGGAAGGGTAAAATCCAACCCAATGCTGACATCAAGAAAGAGTCCAAGTGTTTTTTCTGTAAAAAGAAGGGACACATAAAGAAAGACTGTGTCAAGCTTAAAAATTGGCTTGAAAAGAAAGGTAACTTAGTCTCATATGTTTGTTTTGAGTCTAATATGGTTGATGTGAATTGTAACACATGGTGGATTGATTCTGGATCTACGATCCATATTTCCAATTCCATGTAGGGTTTACAAAACCTGCGGAAACCAGTGGGAGCTTAGTGATTTATCTATTCTGGAAACAAGATAGAATCGCATGTGGAAGCTATTGGGACATGCATATTAGTACTTAAGAGTGGCTTTAATTTAATTCTTGAAAAGACTTTTTATGTTCCTAGTTTTTCTAAGAATTTGATTTCAGTTTCAAAACTTGTACCTTCGGAATTTACTTTTAACTTTTCAAACAATGGTTTTGATTTATTTTATAAATCCAATCATATTGGTGATGGTTCTTCATTGGATGGTCTTTATTTATTAAATTTACATAATAATGCTACTCATGATGTTATGCACATACAAGCTGGTACTAAACGATGTGTTATGAATGAGGATTCTTTTACCTTATGGCACCGTAGACTAGGTCATATCTCTATAGAGAGAGTTAAAAGATTGGTGAATGATGGTATACTTAGTCATTTAGATTTCACTGATTTTGATACTTGTATAGACTACATAAAGGGAAAGCAAACTAACAAGTCAAAGAAAGGTGCCTAAAGGAGTTCGGCCATATTAGAAATTATCCATTCTGATATCAGCATGATTTTAGGAAACTTTGATAGAAAGTTTCTCTATAAATAGCTATTGGATTCAAGATCTTAGAGCATGAAAAATTCTATAAAAACACATTACCATCTTGTGAGTTTTTGAATGCTCTGAAGATCTTGGAGGTTCCGGGACTTGACGGTTTTGTTCCTCTCCGTATTAAGCAATGGCAAGAGGTTAGTGATTTCCCTATTTCCATTGCATTTTCTATGTTTGTATTTAGTTGCAGCTATCATATTCTACCCCAATCTCTATTTCTCTGTCTGTTTGCCCCAAAACAAAAAGAAAAACCTTAAATCCTAGATCCTTAGGGACAGCCAACCCTATGTTGTCCACTCCTCCTATACTTACATCCTCCTAACAAACACCATTTTCTCCATTCTTCTTTCTTCTTACTTTTTTTTTCTACCCTCTTGTGAGTTTCAATACATGTGTGCATTCTTTTCTTATTTTATCTTTTCAAATGATTCATTTTTTAATTAGTATAATTGGCTACCATTTTGTGTGGTTTTGTAAAATATACATCTTATACATATATATACATATAATTTAAAGCTAAGGATAAAGAATGAAAATAGTTTAAAATGAAGGGAGAAATTTGGTTCTTTTAAAGTTAAGGTATTTAAGCTTCACTTGACCTATTGTCTCCATTTTACCTCATTTGAAAAGTAAATACAAAATAGACACTCTCAAACACACATAAGGCAACCTGAGGGTAATCCATAAGACCAATCCATTTTCACTAGGTAAGGGTTCTAATCATTAATGTGCAATGTTTGATTAAAGATTGGTAGGTCCAAGGTATGCCCGTATACCTACCCATGTCAAATTACGAATGTATACAAAAAGGTACACGATCATAAGATATGTTTGTGTACTTGGGCATGTCAAATTGTGAAAGCCCATAGAAAGATACATGGTCACAATACATAACCTTTTACCTTACCTTGTCGAAGCATATGGCCATATACTTAGGCATACTGGAAAACTATTATACACAAAAAGGTACACAGCCATTAGCACGGTCGTGTTCCCTCCTACGTTCCTTTACACGGCTACATTCTGGAATGCTAGTATTTCACTTCTATATTGTTCTTCTACAATTCTAAACAAGGATTATGCACAATACTACAGTGGGGAGGGAGATTCTACAATTATGATATAATTAACCAATTAGTGAAATTAGACTAAGTTATAGGATAGAACTAAACTTAATCTTTTATGCTTGAAAAGTTAATATTCCTTTGATAGTGACGTAAGATTTAACTGTGAGATCACTCTTCTAGGTACGTATTTACCGTAATTGCTATTTGTAATTGTCAACATACTATTTAAATGAATTTAATTGAATATTAGGTATAAGTATATGTGTTGTTTGTGCTTAACTTGACTTAAGAGTTAGAGTTGGTAGATCTTTAAAGGGCACCCTAATGATCGATAAACTGCGTTGTCCCTAGTGGAGCCATATATTGAAATAATCTATGATAGATTAGGGTTAAACAAGACATGTAGTAGCAATTCCCAACTTGGAATATATATATATATATATATATATATATATATATGTAAATATTATATGGTGTGACGGGATCATGAGTACTTATGTATTGTATGTTAGTTAAGTTGAAAATAAATAATCTAATGATTTGATATGTACTTTCACTGTATTTACATGTGTTGATATTGTTATTAATGTGGCACATGCATATCTGTATGGTACTCACATATTGGGCCTAGGTTCATTCCAATTATTTTACCGCTACAGGTGAACACAACGAGTACATTAACTATGATGAGAACAGGAATTTAGTGTGTTATTATGAAGATGAAAATGAAAGAGAGTATTAATATTATTATGTTGAGGAGTAAAGTGGAAGTAGATGAAGAATTCTTTTGTAGAATTTAAGGATGTTTAAATAGAGAACTTGAAGATGGTTAACAAACTGTTATATGTTAATAGATATTTATCCTAGTATTTGGACTAGAATTCAATGTATATTTTCTAAATTTATAGTAATTGAAATGATTCACCTATGAATCATTTGTTTATACCATTGGAGTTACATTGATATTAATGTATAGTGGAGATGAATAGGTTTGAAATCGAAATGGAGATAGAGAGCCTTAGCGTGTCATTACTTTGTAACAACATGTGGTAAGCTATGGCATCCTAAGTTCTGAGGTGTTACAACTTAGGTGATATCAAAGCTTAGGTTTTGATCAAGAGAATATAGGTTTGTGATGCATAGATCTTAGGTTTTATGATCCTTAGAAATTAGGTGATGATCAATAAGTATAAGTTTCAATCAATAGAAAGTAACTTGAGATCTTTAGATAGATTAAGCATTTAATCTATAGAACAATAAGAGATGAAGAGAGTGGGTAAATTGCGGGTCGATTGTTTTTTGTTCAATAACTTATTTTATTTAACTCTTGGATCTACTCGGTTGTCCCCTCTCAAACAAAATGCCTCCCAAAAGAATCACAAGACAAAGCTCATATGGTGCTAGAAAAGATAAGGATACCTAGATGAAAGGTATCCTCTAAAACCACCTCAATAGAGAGCTCTAACTCAAGCCAACAACACAACTACTTAACTATTGGAAATTGTGATTGCTCTAGTAAGGATGATAATGTAGCAACAGCAATTGGCCATGAGATTTGCTAAGCTTTTAAAGAGCTAGTTTGGATTGGACAAGTTTATTTGATTGGTAAAAGAATTCAACCCATAAGTTGACAATCCAATAGAAGCTAAACATTGGATCACCAAAATTGAAAAGACATTCGATGAGTTCATGGTGCTAGAGGATAGAAAGGTAAATTTTGCAACATTCATGTTAAAAGGGTCAATTGTGGACTAGTGGGCTAGTATACCAAGATTAACAAGAGCTTCTATCCATTGGCAAAGTTTTAAGGAACTATTCTATGAAACAAATATTTTCCTAGTAGCATCAAAAATAGAATGGAGGTAGGGTACTAAAACTACCAACAGGGCAATAAACTATGAAGGAATATGAAGCAGAGTTGAACCACTTGATTAAATATTTACCTAAAGTAGTCCATACAAATGATGCTTCTAAGGTTAGAAGGTTTATGAAAGTTTTAGAGCCTAACCTTCAACATGAGGTGGAGTCCTTCTAGCTACTCACCTATCTATAGGCTGTTAATAAAGCAAATTTCCTAGAGCGAAGCAAGAAGAGAATTGAGGAATAATTATCCCATAGATTAGGAATTGCTTTGGGGAAAAGACCTACCTTAAATATGTCATATGCAAATAAAGGAAAGAGGCTAGTGGTGTATCAAGTTAAACTGTGGTTGTCATACTTAAACCTATTCAAACTAAACTAGTGCCTCTAACATTGCCTCACCACCACAAACAGAGCCAAGGAGAAGATGTCTTAGGTGCTTAGGATCACATGATCTGCATAATGTAGTTGGCCAAAAGGGGCATGCTTTTCCTATGGTAAAATAGGACATCCCAAGAAGAATTATATAAAGAAATCTATTCCTCAAACCTTCTACTATACATGTAAGCAAAGGGGTTATAGATCCTTTGAATGTATTGCTACCCTTAATTAGACAATTGTAGTACCACAGTAAATTTCAGTGCAAGAACCAGTAAGAACTCCACCCAGAGTACCAACGGTTAGACCCTAACGCATTGGACCAAGGTAAAAGGCACCCAATCATGTATTTTCTTTACAATAGCAATAGCAACAAGATACTCTAGACCATGATACTATTGCAGGTACGCTACTCATAAACTTTACTACTGCTTATGTATTATTTGATACGAGTGCGACACATGCATACATATCATCTATCTATACACATATGTATAGTTTGAAACCTATGCTACTGAATCATGCTATGGTTGTGGATACTTCTTTTGGAGCAGAAAGAAGATTAAATCAAATGTGTAAGGGTGATAGGATTAAAATACAAGGAAAAGAAATGGCAATAGATTTATTTATATTGGAGATAATGGAATTTGATGTAATCTTAAGCAATGTTGTCAAAATTGCAAGTTAAATCATAAAATCATCTGAGTTTATGTTCATACTTCACTATCCTACTTAACTCATTCACAAACTCAATTCAGAGCAAAATTGTAGCAGAATCATATGTCAACTCAGTAAAATTGATGAAATCGCGAGTTTGGAGTCGTTTCCACTGAGTTTAGCTCAACCTTTTCTGTTGCGTTGAATTCTTTGTGTACTGTTGTTGCTATTTCTATTCAGTCACTACTCGTGTTCATGTGCATGCTGGCTAGCAGTTGCTCCTTCAATCATTACATGGAAGGCTAGTGTATACGAAGGTCTTTATTCGTGTCCGTCGCTCGTCGATTGTTACATGCAAGTAGAGGTGAAGGTGGAGCCAAACTAAAAGTATGCATTTCATTAATTATAACTCAATTCTTCTCGATGAGATTTGATAAACGAGGTAATTACATGTAGAGAAGCAAAATTTGAGGGATAGTTATGGTCTTAGGTAGAAGATTGTGTTGATGAAGCTGCTATATGTGGAAGAAGGCGTAAGGTGATTTATGTTGATGGTGAGAAGGAATTAGAGCGTTAGGGAGTGGTTAAGAGGTTGAAGGTTTGGTTAGAGTCATGGGTTGCACTACAAGATAACTCTCCATCATTGTATTTGCAAATGATGGATCAATGTAGAATCATGTGAAAAGGGTGAAGCGGTGGCAAGTGTAATGAGAGATGTACATGGTGTTGGTGCTATTGCTGTTGTGGGTTTTTCAAAATGCATTATTGTAATTGTAAAGGACCCTATGGTTATGATGGTGATATGGATGGGAGAGATGGTGGAAACTATGATGATTTATTTTAGTTATTATTTTATAGTATGATTTATGAATTCATAACTTTTATTGATACTTATGGTTAATTATCTCTATAATTGATTTTCTATATTATATAACTTATGCTTAATTATCTATATTATGACTTTTATTGCGACTTATGACTAAAATGTATATTGAATTTTCTTATTTCTATTATTCATTATATTTTTTTTATGACTACCTATAAGTAAATTTATAATATTTTGAAGTTATTTTACAAAGGCTGTAAAAACTTATGTTTCTATATTGCGATTTTATAAACCCCTAGCGATTCTATGTAAAATTTTAAGTTTAACAACCTTGATTTTAGGGGTGAATTGGTTGCCTAAATATTATGCCACTATTGATTATCGCAATTTAGTGGTCTATTTCAATTTTCCTAATGAAGATTTAGTCATATTTAAGTTAGAAGCACCGAGGCCTATAATTCTTCCTACTTATGAGTTGTGGGATAAGAGTAGAATATCTGCACTGTCAGTGGAGACTAGACAAGCCATAAAGCTAGAAGACATATACATTGTGAAGGAACATGTAGATGTTTTTCTAGAAAATCTATCAAGCTAACCACCTGTTAGGAAAACAAAATTCTATATTAATTTGGTATTAGGAACAACACTAATATCTAAGGCACCTTATAGAACGGCACCTATTGAATTGTTAGAATTGAAGACCCAACTTTAAGAGTTGCAAGATAATAGGTTTTTTAGTTTAAGCATCTCGCCATAAGCTGCTTATGTGCTCTTCATTAAGAAGAAGATGGGAGCATGAGATTATGCATTGATTACAAGGAGCGGAACTAGGTCACAATTAAGAATAAATACCCTCTCTATAGGATAGATGACTTGTTTGACCAATTACAAGGAGCTGAACTAGGTCACAATTAAGAATAAATACCCTCTCTATAGGATAGATGACTTGTTTGACCAATTACAAGGAGCTCAAGTCTTCTTCAAAATCCACTTGAGATTGAGGTACCATCCACTAAGGATCAAGGAAGAAGATAGTAAAAAAAAACAACATTTAGAATTTGGCATAGGCATTATGAATTCCCAATAATGCCTTTTGAGTTGACAAATGCTCCAATTGCTTTTATGGATCTTAAATAGAGTGTTTAAGGACTTTTTGGACCAATTCGTAGTGGTGTTCATAGATGATATCCTTATCTATTCGAAGAGCAAGGAAGAGCATGAAATACATTTGAGAGCAATTTTGGAAAAACTACAAGAGGAGAGGCTATATGCAAAGTTCAACAAATGTAAATTTTGGATGAAATAGGTATCTTTCTTAAGACATGTGTAGTAAATAAAGATGGCATCTCAGTAAATCCTAAGAAGATAAAAGCGATGATTGACTAGCCAAGACTAAGGGGCAAGGACTGTGATAGAGGTCAAAAGCTTTTTAGGACTAGCTAGCTATTACAGGCATTTTGTGGAAGGGTTCTCATGTGACAACTCCTTTAACCTAACTGACATAGAAGAAGGAGAGATTTATGTAAGATGATAGGTGTTGAAATAGTTTCATAACATTAAAAGAGAAATCAGTAACAGCTCCAGTGTTAGCTCTACCTAAGATTGGGGAAGAATTTGAGATCTTTAATGACGCATCGACTTAAGTTCTAGGATGTATGCTCATACAGAATGGGAAAGTCATCGTATTTGCGTCTCATCAATTGAAACCATATGAGAGGAACTAACCCACATGTGACTTAGAGTTAGTAGCTATAATCTTAGCATTAAAACTGTAAAGACACTATTTATATGGTGAGAAGTGCAAAATTTTCACAGACAACAAGAGCCCAAAATACTTATTCACACATAAAGATTTGAATATAAAGCAAAGAAGGTAGCTAAAATTGATCAATGACTATGATGTAGAGATCTATTATCACCCTAGGAAGGCAAATGTTGTAATAGATGCCCTCAATTAGAAGAAGCAAGTTAATATAGTAACTCTAATAACATCTTAGAAACAAAATTTGAATGATATACACAAGTTAAATTTAGAGATGTTGACATATGAAGTGAGAACCAGATTGGTTACTCTTTATATTCAACCAACTCTCCTTAATTGAATTAAGGTAGCATAAATGGGAGATCTCATAATTCCAAAAGATTATGAGCAAAATATAATAGAGAGAGACAATTGAATTTAATGAAGATGCTAGAGTTGTAGTAAAATAAGATACGAGATTGTGTGTACCAGATGATAACACTAAATTAAAGGAGATTATGAAAGAGGCTCATTACTCAGGATACATGATACATCCCAGAAACACTAAAATGTGCAAAGATTTAAAGAATCATTATTGGTGGAGAATAGCAAAATTTGTATCCAAAGGCATGACATGCTAGAAAATCAAAATTAAACACCAAAGACTAGCCAATGAGTTACAACCACTTCTTATACCTAAATGGAAGTAGGAACATGTAACTATAGACTTTGTTACAGCTCTACCGAAAACCAAGGAGAAATATGTTACAATCAAGGTGATTGTAAACAGATTGACCAAATTTTCCCATTTCCTACTAATTAAGGTGTGAACTACAGGCTAGAAGAACTTACTTAGTTGTATATTAATGACATTGTCAAATTACATGGTATGCTAACCACTATAACTTCTAACAGGGATACCCAATTTGTGAGTAAGTTCTAGAAAAGTCTACATCTGGCTTTAGTACTAAATTGCAGTTTAGTACTACTTTCCATCCTCAAACAAATGGGTAGTTTGAAAGGACCATTTAAATTTTAGATGACCTATTGCAATCATTGCCTTTGAATTGTAGGGGTAATTGGAGTGATCACCTATCTTTAGTGGAATTTTCATACAACAACAACTATTAGGCTACTATTTAAATGGCTCCATATAATACACTATATGGCAGGAAATGTAGATCTCTTACGTTGGGATGAAGTCAGTAAAAGACAAATAATAGGACCAAAGATAGTGTAGGAAGGTGTAGACAAAGTGAAGATGATAAGACAGCAAATTCTTTCAACACAAAGTCACCAGAACAATTATGCATATAGAAGGTGATGTCCCTTAGAATTTCAAATGGGAGAGAAGGTTCTATTGAAAGTATCTCCAATTAAAGGGGTAATCAAATTTGATTAGAGAGGGAAGTTAAATCCAAGGTATATAGGTCCATTTGAGATTCTGGAAAGAATTTGTAATGTTGCTTACAGGTTGGCTCTACCACCAAGTTTAATTGGGGCACGCGATGTATTTCATGTACCTATTTGAGGAAATTTATGCCAAATCAAAACCAAATAGTGGCTTTAGAGTCTTTAAATGTATAGTCAAGTTTATCTTCCATTGAAAGACCTGTAAGGATTGTGGGCCTAAAGAAGATATGCAAAGAAAGCATCTGGAGCTATTTCCAAACCTAGGTAACTTTCGAGGATGAAAATTCCTATAAGGGGGAGACAATGTAATATATATATATATATATATTATAATTTAAAGCTAAGGATAAAGAACGTGAATAGTTCAAAATGAGGGGGGCAGTTTAGACTTTTTAGGATTAAGGTATTTAAGTTTCACTTAACCTATTGTCTCCCCTTTATCTCATCTGCATAGTGAACACAAAATAGACACTCTTAAACATACCTAAGACAACCTAAGCGTAATCCATAAGATCAACCCATTTTCAAGAAGTAAAGACTTTGATCATTAATGTGCAATTTTTTATTAAATATTGGTAGGTCTACATGAAATTGGTAACATGTTGACAAAGCTCAGAATAAGGAGTGAGATGGAACGAGCTTGGGATCAAGCAATTTTAGGATTCTAATCGCAAATCAAAGCAAGTAAGTACACAAGATTCATATAATGTATTAGAGTTAATAAGTTAATTGATCCAATTCAATTTAAATTCATAAAAATTAAGCTGAGGAGAAAATTGAAGAAGAGAAAAAGGGATTTACAATGCAATAGTAGAATACACAGCCAAATACATGCCCATGTACCTATCCGTATCGAATTACAAATGTATACAAAAAAGTATACGGTCATAGGACATGCCTGTATACTTAGGCATGTTGAATTGTGAATGTTCATAAAAAGATATACGGCCACAATACACAATCATGTACCCCATCGTGTTGAAGCACACGACTAAATACACAACTATATACTTGGGCATACTAGAAAACTGTTACACACAGAAAGGTATATGGCCATTAGCATGGTCATGTTCCTTTGCACGACTACTCACACAACAATGTTGTTCTGGAATGCCGTCATTCCACTTCTATATTGTTCTTCTACAATTCTAAATTAGGATTGTGCACAATACTACAATAGGAAGGGAGATTCTACAATTAGAACATAGTTAACCATTTAGTAAACTTAGATTAAGTTAAAAGGTAAAGCTAAACTTAGATTATGTTTTATGCTTGATAGGTTAATATTCCTTTGATAATGACATAAGAGAAAACCAAGAGACCACTATTCTAGGTATGTATTTATCATAATTGTTGTTTGTGGTTATTAGAGTAATATTTAAATGACTTTAATTAGATATTAGGTTTAAGTATATGTGCTATTTGTGCTTGACTTGGCTTAAGATTCGAAGGTGGCGGATCTTTAAAGGGCACCCTGATAATCAATATATTGCATTGTCCCTAGCAGAGCCATATACCAAAATGATTTATGGTGGATTAAGGTTAAACGAAGCTCGCTATAACAGTTCACAACTTAAGAATGTGTGTGTGTGTGTGTGTGTAAATATTATATGTTATGATGGGGTCATGAGTACTCCAATGTTATATGTTGGTTAAGTTAAAGATAAGTAATTTGATAATTTGATATGTACTACTGTTTCATTTTATGTGTGTCGATATTGTTGTTATTATAGCATGCACATGTCTGCGTGGTACTCACATATTAGGCTTAGGCTCATTCTAATTATTTTTCAAATGTAGGTAAATATTACGAGTATATCAACTACAATTAGAATGGGAATGTAGTTTGTAATTATCATGGTGAAAATGGAAGAGAGTATCAATATTATTATGGTGAGGAGTATGGTGGAAGTAGATGAAGAATTCTTTTGTAGAACTTAAGGATGTTTAAATAGAGTACTTGGAGATGGTTTATAAACTATTAGACTTATTATTTCACTATATGTTCATGGATATTTATCCTAGTATTTAGAGTAGAATTCAATGTATCTTTTCTAAATTTGTGGTGATTGAAATGATTTTCCTGTAAATCATTTATTTATACCATTGGAGTTACATTGATATTAATATATAGTGGAGATGAATAGGTTTGAAATTGAAATTGAAATTGAAATTGAGAGCCTTAGCATGTTGTTACTTAGTAGGGACATGTAGTAGGCTATGACATCTCAGATTCTAGGGCGTTACAAGTTTTCTCTCTAGTTATAGTATTGATTTTTATACTTTTAATAGAATTCTCATTTTGAAAGATTGATGATACCCATTTTTGTTGTAAAGGATGTGTTTGTTATTAAGTGTGTATATAATCTCCATCTCTTTGGTTTGCTATTTTAGTCCATTATCTTGTGTATTGCATTTCTCAAGTTTTATGATTGAATTAATATTCTCTATCAATCAAAAAAACAAAAGAAAGAAAAAGAAAAAAAAAAAACTTTCTAGTAGACAGGATTTTTCTAATGTGTGTTGTTTTTTTTTTTTTTTTTTAAGGCCTTTGTTTTCATCCATAATCATTCTATTCATTTTTAGAGTAAATTGTAAATACATTTCTTTATATTTCTTTTATATGTGTTTTGGCCCCTTTATCTTTGAAATCGAGTATTTTGATACTCAAACCATTGAAAAGCATGTGCTGTGGTCATTTTATCATTTAAAAAATGATAATTTTTATATTATTATTTAATCATTAATAAAATATCATAATAGAATTTGAAAATATGCTTTTTAAAATCTAGAGATTTAAGTGCTTGATTACAATAATATAAAAAGTTATATACATGTCAAGGTCGAGCACGAAATTGTAGCATTTGGGGAGTCGGATTTATAGTATTAAAATTAATGTTAGAATTTCTCATAAAAAAATATTTACTTATCATTATAACTATAATACATCTTATATATATAGAAATAAATGTACTCTTAATATAATTTAATATTGAATAAAAAAAGTAATTTTATACTTCTTTTATGTTATGTAATGATTAGGGGTATTTGATACATTTTGTACAACATTAAAAGAATAAATTTTTTACAATTTTATTGGACATATATATTAATCAAAATACTTTTATCAATTTATAAAATATGGAATCAAGACATAAAACTCATCTAAGTTTTATTGTTAACAAAGATAAATCATAACTAATTAAATAAAAAATATTACAAGTAGAATGAAAATGACAACATAATATAAATGATATAGCATTTTATAACATTATTTCATTAGTAATGCCATAAATGTATATATATTTCAATATAAGCAATTAGATAATTGATTATTTAATAATTCTAACTACTTTTAGTATTATTAATAATGAAAGAAAATGTTAATACTTTAAGTAATTAATATAAACTGTTATTATTTACCAATATTTTATGAAATATCATTGAAACATTTATAATATTGAATATAATTATTATTTATCATAAAGCTATTAATAAATATATAGTATCTATTGAGAACTTATTCAATTTACTATCATCTTTTTTATTAATGAAATTTAATTTTACTAGTTATAATGAGGAAAAGAGAGAGAGAGAGAGAGAGAGAGAGAGAAAATGGAAATCATTTAGTGAGAGACAAACAATAAATGCAACATAAAAAAGTAAAAGAAACTCTAAAGGAAATTAAACCCAGGACCTCAAGTATACAAAAACAACCATCTAACCACTTGGCCATGTTAAATTTTATGATAATATTTACATTTTAAAATATAAATATAATGCGCTTTTTTAGTTTTAAAATAAATTTAATAAATTAATTTTTTTCTCGGGCCTAGAGGGACCAGGGCCCCTTCCTGTCCCCTCTTGGGTCCACTTAGACCCACAAATGGGGTCGAATTGAGCTACCAACCCGATTAAAGAGGCCTAATCGGTTCACAAACTATAAACCAACCTATGGTAGCTAGTTACAATTGGTTATGGGCCTGTAGGTTAAGCGGGTCAAGGCTAATTAACCTTAGCCATTAGAAGACATAGTGATCAATAATTGTAGGCAATACAGGGCAATGCACAACAAATTTACAAGGGGACAAATTCTACAACCATGCAAAATTCAAAAGCAAAAGAAAATGTAGGAGGAAAAAGAAGATGAAGTGATAATAAATTTTCCTAAGGAAGGCAACATGTGTTGTAGTTACTAGGCCTACATGCGTTGTAAGTGGTAAGTTTGAAGGTGTTTTGAATTTGAACTACATCAACTACAAAAAAATTTTAATGTTTGAATGTTCATGAGGAAGCTTTATATATGTTGTCCGCATAATCATTCAATTCTCTACATTATGAAATAAAAAATAAATAAATAAATAAAACCAATCGTTCTCTTTTATACTAGCTTCGTTTCCATGCTTTCATCTGCTTAATTTTCCACTCAGTTTCTTTCTGTACTTTCACATTTTTCCATTAATTTACATTGCAAGTGCTTCGATTATCTTTTTTTTTTTTTTTTGTTACTCCCTACATATAATTATCTTCCACCGAGTGTATTTTTTTTTAGTAACCACATAATTAAATTACCGTTTTTCCATATTAACATTTATTTTTATACTAAGAGAAAAAATAACAAGTTTCCTCTATGGTTTGTCTAGTAACAAGAGGGGTTCTAGAAAAGATGACAAGGAAAAATCTATTTGACGTTGTCAAGTCTAATTTTAAAATTTTATATTACCTCCCTAATTCGATTCATATTAGATCCTATGCTCATCCAATATAAATCCTTGACTTGAATTATGAATTTTATTATTTATTTGGAGTCGCCACCAAACTGGCGTTGGGAAAAATTATTGAATTAGAATTAATTGAGCGGATTAATTTTAATTTAGACAACTAGTCAACGAAATCTCCTCTTTTTATTTTTATAAAAGAAGAAGAAAGAAAAACCAAAGATTCTCGACTTGGGGGCTATCCAATTAAAACCCTAAAGTTACCACTTTACCCTTCTGAAATTTGAGTTATGTTATGATATCCTTCTTTTTTTCATAAAAAAGAAGATATTAAAAAAATGATATAACAATTACACTAATTATGATTTGGAAAATAATTTTTTATTCTTTTTAGAGTTGCCCCATTAGGGTGCCTACGAACCCACTATTCAGGTGCATATACAACGGCTGAAGTCTTCATCGACGGCGTTATGGTGGTTGCAGGTTGGTTTGAAACTGCCATTAAAGCTTGTAGATTTGTGGGTTTGGAAATAGCAGTGGCTTCGAACACAGCTGTAAGCTCTCTCCTGTCTTCCTCTTGGTCGGTGTTTACGTGGAAGATGTCACTAGAAGCTAGATCAAGTGGTTCGACCATGGAGGTTTAGAGAGAGAAAGTGGGTGTAGAGTTTGATTTTTTGCAACCAAAGATGAGATTTTCCTCCCTCTTTGTTTTATGAGGCTGAGTTCTATTTATAGACTCATTAAATCAATCCCGATAAGCCTCTAATTTGATTCAAACTTGATTTAGATAAGAAGGAATAACCTCCGATTTAAGATATTTAGATTTGTTTTTATCTAAATCTTTATATGAATCCTTAAGATACACTTAAATCCATTAGTTTGTTATAAAAAGTCAAATAAGAACCTTTTTTTCTTGTGTTTTCTACTTTTTTTCTCTTCATAATAATACTTTTTATTATTATTTTTATTTTTACTAATTCATAAATCAAGCCTTTTATTACTATTATTTTTTATCATTTTTATTTATTTATTTATTAAAAAAATCTAGATAGGGGCAAAAATGAAATGTCTACAGCTACTCCTTTTTTTAGTAAAATTTGGAAAAACTTAACTACAAAGACAAAAAAGACACCATTTTTACCTAAGAGAAAGGATAGATAACGCTATAAACTGCTGGCTATCCAAACCTGGATTCACTAGGGAGTTATCTGACCAAAAGTTTTAGTAAGAAAAATGCTCCACGAGCTAACAATCCCATGTTGCAAAAGATGATAGTTACTTTATGATGATTAATACTCTTTGGGGAGTGGTCTTAAACAAGAAACATCTCATCAGACTAGCAACTCGGAGGGAGATATCATCTAGAAAAGTGCTCTTATGAGCTAACTAATCCCCGATAGAAAGCGTCTCAATAAACTAACAACCTTAAACAGATATTGTTTAAGAATGTGTTTTTATGAGCTAATTAACTAATAATAGGAAGCGTCTCACAAGACTAGCAACCTTAAAGAAGAGATTGTTTAGGAAAGCATTCTTATGAGCAAGCTAACTAATAATAGGAAGTGTCTTATAGGATTAAGAACCTTAATGAAGAGATTGTTTAAGAAAGCGCTTTTATGAGATAGATGGCTAACTAATAATAAAAGTTGTCTTACAAGACTAGCAACCTCAAAAAAGAGATTTTCTAGAAAAATGATCTTGCGAGCTAACTAATTAATGATAGGAAGCATCTCACTAGACTAGCAACATTTAAAAAAGAGCTTGTTTAGGAAAGCACTCTTATGAGCTAGCTAACTGATAATAAGAGGCATCGTATAAGATTAGCAACCTTAAAAAGGGAAATTATCTAGAAAAGTGCTCTTATGAGCTAAATAATTGACGATAGGAAGCGTCTCACCAAACTAGCAATTGTAATAGGAGGATATTTAGGAAAATGCCCCATTGTGGGGTAACTAACTGATAGTGGGAAGCATCTTCTTTGGACTTGCAATCCTAAGAGAGGATATTTAGGAAAGTGCCCCATTGTGGGCTAACTAACTGATAGTGGGAAGCATTTTTTTTTTATTATCATTATTTTATAAACTTGTAATCCTGAAAGAGAAAGTTTAGGAAAGTGCCCCTATAGGCTAACTAACTGATAATGGGAAGCGTCTCTTTGAACTTGTAACCCTATGAGAGAATATCTAAGAAAGTGTCCCATTGTTGGCCAACTAACAGATAGTGGGAATGAATTCTTAAGTGAGAATCTTATTTTTCCAATAACGGTCAAGAGTTCCTAAATTTAGGATGACTTAAGACTTTTGAACAAATGATGACTAAAATTTTTCTAAAAATTTTCAAGACAAAATGCTCTTATGAAGTTTAAGGATAAGATGACAAGGTATTCAAGTATCTTCTAACAAACTTTGAAAAGTTTTCCCTCTCTTCTCAAATAATTATTAATTTATTATTTTTTAAACATTTCTAGCAAGTAAAGAGTTTGACCAGGTTCCAAAAAATACAAATAAAGGGTAGACCTCCCCTACTACTCAATAATCACTTACTCTTTTGTTTTACCTCATTTTACTTGGAAGGTTTGGTTTAATCTTGGAAAAAGTGGTTTCTTAGTTTAGTCAATCATCTCTTGAAAGGTTTCTTGCAATTAAGACTTATATCTTCTTCTTAGGGGGCATCAATATTTAAAATTTGGTTCAAACAACACTGATCGTTGTGGATCGTAGCTTAATAATTTATAAACCTGTTCCTTGCTTCCAACTATGATGCAATAGGCAAGCGCACCTATCGTACCGTAGTATAGTGTTCGAAATCAGGGTCATTCCAAAGAGATTAAAGTTCACAAATTACTAATACTTACTCCATTCCTATTATCTAACCGATCAAGGCGAGTGAATGATTTAATGAACTTAACTAAAATAGACAAATTATAAAATATACTAAGCTAAAGAAAAGGAACCTAAAAAAACATGAGTTCAAATTAACAACTAAGCAACCTTGATCTCTCTCTAATCCAATTCATGCCATGTGAATCATTAGAAACAAAAGATTAAACAATCCAATTCTTAAGCTGTAGAGTTTCATTAGTCAAACTAACAGTTCTCTCAAATCTATTAGCTTATCTAATCTTAGGTTTATCCGTTAGAATCTCTTCTCAACTAATAGCAACCTAGGATTGCATGAAGCACTTGACTCTCACCGTTCGGTTGGTAAACAGAAGATTTTCATTATCCTATCTCTAGAATCACGATCAAATCTCATTCATTACCCTTGGATCTAATCATACAAGAAATTTCTCAATCAACTTGAATGAAATCAAACATAGATTCATACTCTGAAAATATAAATCTAAGATACACATCAAGAGCAAGTAATGAAACAAAAGAATATCAATATGTCTTCATTAAGATCAATCCTTCATCACATGACAAGAATGGTTTCAAAAGAGATCTAGGTCTCTAGATTACTCCTCCATGAGAGAGAGAATGTAATTACAATTGATAGGAGAGCAACTAGAGTTCATGATTACCACCCAAAAGTTTGAATCTTGAATGCTTTGGTTGAGACAAGGATCCTCTTGTGTTGTTTTTCCAAGAGAGAAAAGTGAGATATGTGTTAAGAAAAAAACCCTTGGTCTCCTCTCTTTTCTCTCTCCACTTAAATATATATATATAGACATGTACAAAGTAAGAGAAATGGGGCAAATATCAGGAAAATTAAAGTCGCGACTGATCCATATGCCCCGTACGGAAGGGGCGTAGCACCTCCTGTGTATTCTTGGGGGGGGGTGGGCGCTGGTCTGGGTTAATACAACCCCGTATGGAGGGGTATATGGACAAAAAGCTTGACTTTTCCTTTTCTTTTCTTGATGAATCCAATTGATTTCTTTGTGATAGGTTCCACATCACCTGAAAGCGATACATTATGCTATTAAGTACCAATTCTAAATGATTTCCACTCGATTTACAACAAAAAGAACTTGAAATCATCTAGGAATTAAGAGTGTTTTGTCATTCATCAAATTCCCCTACACTTGATTCTTTGCTTGTCCTCAAGAAAAATAGATAAACGCTTAATTCAATGAGGACTCACAAAACAAACAATCATCAACATTCATTAGATAAAAACTTTGAAATACAAAAGGATTCCTCTTTCTTCTAACTTGTGTTACACCTTATCAGGAAAATTGAATAGAGAAAACTTTAGCCAAAAGCCTAGAACTAATCAATGTAAATCAAGCTTTTATCCCTATTGTTAAGGTTAGCTTCCAAAACTACGATTAATTGCAAGTTTAAACAGACAAAAAGGAGAATTAGTCCACTTTGAAAAGTTATTTAGGAGGATATGATCCTTTAGGCAATCTATCCAAGCAAACTAACCCGAAAAGAAAGTAGACTACATCAGTACTCCGCCTAGCTTCTCCCTTCTATAAAGATCTCTTTAGGGGTTTATTTTTAATCAGCTCTTTAATTAAATTGGATCCCGCAACCCTTGTAACAAGCTTTCAGCCGATAATCTCAGGTTCATCACCCAAGTTAACAAGCGTTGTCCCCTCAAATGAAGGCATCCCTATGGACTTAATTACTCGAGTTGGAAGAATCCTCCAAATTTTTTTTTCATCTTATTTTGGTAATTTCCTCGATCGGCCAATCCCAAGCCAGACGACCTTAGGTGACTAGGTTTTAAAGGGACCCCAACAAACCTCTATTACCTTAACCTTTAGGGAAGTTATTCAAATAGTTAGTAGAGGGGTCAAACTTTGCTCTTCTAAGGGACCAAAGCCCACCCATACTAAAAGAATTCTATTTACTTTGACTGATTTAAGGATTAAAGAGATCTCTTAAGAAAGAATCACTAAGAAGACTACCTCATTTGCCCCTTCTTTGAGGGTTAAATGGCTCTTTAGAAATTCAAAAGAGAACTAACCCTCTTAGAAAACTTCCCAAAGTTAAACCAATTGACCTTTTTTTAAGGATCCCGAACTAATCCTAATTCCAAAATCCAACATTAAGCAACGAGTAAACTTGCTTCACAAGGATTTCATCCCACAATTTTTGCCAAGTTAACAAAATCCAACATGACTAAAGTGCATTACAAGATAAGCTTTCAAAGTCAATCCCTTATTGAATGCTAAATTGTCTTTTTCCATCAGGGATGAATAAATAGAAAATTTTGAAAAAACAAATTCCGCAAATGCAATGATAAAAGAAAAATTTTGAAAATTTTTCTAGCTTTTTACTGGACTTCAACCACTCCTAGTTCATTTTTCTTCCTCCTACAATGAATCCCATTCTTCTCCCCCACAGTTAAATGAGACATTGTCCCCAATGTCTTGACATATAATTTCGAGGTAAGAGAAAACAAATGCATCAACAAGTTATTATATGATAAGGAAAGAAAAGAACTAGTACTCCCCTGAGCCTGGGTCAGCACAAACCGACCTCACGAACCGCCATGAGTTGAGAAACAAGAAAGTCAAAAAGTTCTTGCAGCAAAAGTAAAGCAGAATCTACGATCTCTGCATCCTCAAAAGTTACTAATGTCCACAAGAAAGGGAAAGTAAGATAGTTAACTAAAAAGAAACAAAGTGAGGCAAGAGTCTAAAGATAGAAAAAGTTACAAAGTTTGCTCTCTCTCTCACACAGTTAACCTAAAAAAAAAAGAACTGAAGAAAAAGAAAGCTGGCAGCTAAGAGGACTAGGCTTCCTCCTCAATCTCTGCTTCCTCCTGATATTCGTCTATTTGCTGCTCTATGTCATCCTCTTCTTCACCTTGACTTCCACTCTTTTCTCCCTCCCCTCCGACATGCTGACCTCCATCTCCATCATCGCTAGATAAGGAGGATGATGAAATGCAATCAGGTAATTTGACTTTTAGTTTGCTGGCAAAAGCTTGGATATATCGTTTCAGGCTTTTATATTTCTTGCGAAGCTTTCGCACTTCATCTGTTAATGCATCTAGCTATCGGGAGGTGTCGTCTTAAGGTGCTTCCATCTCTTCCTCTGATGAGGATTCTCCTTCTGCAACCTTGGGAATGTTAAACTGAATAAGCACATTTTCACTCATTGGGAGAGACTCTCCTACTTCATCTGCCGGTGGTTGTAGGGGGAATTCCTCCATGTTTTTTAGAATTGTTGTGATATAAGCCCCACAAAATACACCCCGTTTGGAGAGTTGACCCTGTTGTCTGATAGCAAAAGCTAACTAAGCTCCCACATTCACTTGAGTCTCAGTAATCATACTTCACATGGCATAAAGTTCCAGTTGACTTACTACCCCGATGGATTGGAGTCTTCCATAAACGAAGTGAGCCAAAAGCGAGTGAAGGATTCGGTAGCTTGGCTTCTTTAGATGAGAGCCACGGGAGAGTGAAGAATCATAATTAGAAGTCCTGCCGAAGCGAAGCCAAATTTTAAAGATTTTTAAATCCCTTGGTAATGTAGTTGGCAATGCTCGAAACTCGTCACTAGCTATGAACTCTGATGAATATAACCCCGTGTAATCACAAAACTGGGTCATTGAAAGTGTATGATGTTTCCTAAAGGCCCGAAATGAGACCTCATTGTCTAAGCCGAAGAGGCAGTTCGGTCTATGGATTCTGAAGGTGGCTAGAAACTCAAGTGTTAGCCCTCTATAGATCTTTTCGCAGGTGGAAAGGAGGGTGGCCCAAGCAAGGTCAGACAAGAGTCTCTCAAATTGCCGCTTTTATCCATATTCTTGAATCAGTGCGGAATTCACATAGATGTTGGGGACAATCTGCTTCTTCCCCATCAATTTTCTATAGAGGTTAGCTTGGGCATGATTAAATCCCTTGGGTACCATTATACGGCTACGCCCTTATTCCGTTCTGCTTCTCTTCCTTTGTGTCTTTTGCTTCTCGGGGGCCATCTACAGGAGTTTAACTACAAAGAAATAAGGCACAAAATGGTTCCTACTTGCTATTCCACCATGCATATGTGACAAAGTTTACAAACAAGGCATGCTTTGAGTGAAGAGAGTGAAGTACATAGCCTAAAAACATGATGCAAGGATGGAATGCGTGATGCCAAAAAGTATAGTCTATGCAAGGGGATATTGACAACATCGAGACATCATTCCACTAATGAGGGAGAGTATGAATTGTACAATGCATGTGTTTAAACTTGGAAGTGAAGCAACATGAAGCAATCATCTACAATTAGAAGCACATTATAGATGAACAAGAGGAACTTATAGTGCTTACACTAAAACCCATATCTTAATCCTGAACAATCTGTAAAGTTATGGTCTTGAGAGTGAAAATTGATGTCTAGAAGGATTATTTACACAATAAACATGATAGGAAGTATTAGAACACAAAAGCCCCTTGTTAGACTATCAATTATGCATGGATTGAGTGATGGAACCCAAATTTACAATTTGAAATTCGAAAAACTACAGCATATTTTGAAACCCCCTAGCATAACAAGATATAATCCCTAATCACACAATGAAATGGAATAAGGAATCAATATAAAAAAAATCCCAGGAACAAAAATCAACCAGCCCTCATATATCTTACGTGTAGCAGTCCACAAAATACAGATCCGAATTGGAAGACAATGGCGAGAAGAGGAAGAGGAAACATACCTTTAATGCGCCTTGAGGGGTGGAAAAGAGAAAGAAGAAGATGATTTTGTGAAGTTTTATATGTGTGCAATGAAGGAGAGTGAGAGCATGCGAGGAAGAAAGAGAGAGAGATAGAGATGAGAGGTAAAATCTGAAACAAGAGAGCAAGGGAGTGTTTTTTTTTTTTTTAAAACAACACAATTGCACAGTGTTTCCAGTCCATACACCCTGTATGGAAGGGGCGTAGCGCCTTCTGTGCATTTTGGGAGGGTTAGCCTGGGTTGATACGGCCCCGTATGGAGGGATGTATAGGCAAAAAGCTTGGCTTTTCCTTTCCTTTTCTTGATGAATCCAATTGATTTCATATGGGGCATATGGGCGTATCAAAAAAATCTTTTTGCTTCTTACCTTGTATTTACCTCTGGAAGGAAATGTGGTGAATTCCTCAACCCAAGATGCACCTCCCAAGCTCCTCACAGGTCAACCTGCCCTTCGCAATCAAAAATCCTCAACATTCTCTACTTTAGGAAGTTGTAGAAGATCCAAAACGCGGCTTCTATACAATCAAAAAGCGTTAAGGAGGGAAAATAAACTAAACATATATATGCAAAAGAAAAAGAAAGAGATAGGCCCAAACAGCCTTCCAAAAGACGCTTTGTGTAAAGTCGTTAGCTCGACGTCTTGAAATCACTTCAAGTGGATGGGGGAAAGAGAGTAAACTCTTCTCTTTCTCTAAAAACCTCTTGTTCACCAAGGTATAATTTAAGCCTTTGGCCATTTACCTTGAAGATGCCCTTGTCGGGGTGTTCAATCTCAACCAAGCCATAGGGGAAGACTTTCCTTACCCTAAAAGGGCCCGACCATCTGGACTTCAGCTTGCCTAGAAACAACTTCAATCTTGAGTTAAAGAGTAGAACAAAGTCACCCTCCTTGAAACATTTTGGGTGTTGTATTCTAGAATCATGATACCTCTTTGCTCTTTCTTTATAGGTGAAGGAATTCTCATAGGCCATGAGTCTCCACTCATCCAACTCATTGAGTTGCATCCATCTTTGTATCCCGACCTTCTCAAGATCTAAATTGACTTATTTAATAGCCCAATAGGCCTTGTGCTCGATTCCGACGAGGAGGTGGCATGCTTTACCATACATAAGCCGATAGGGAGTAGATCCCAACGATGTTTTATAAGCGGTTCTATAGGCCCACAAGGCCTCATCCAATCTTTCAGCCCAGTCCCGCCTATGGTGTGCTACAGTTTTCTCTAAGATGCGCTTTAATTCTCTATTCGACACCTCCACTTGTCCACTAGTTTGGGGGTGATATGGGGTAACAAGTCTATGAGTAACCACGTATCTTTTCAGCACCTTCTCAATTTAAGTATTATAGAAGTGAGTGCCTCTATCACTAATAAGCGCTCGTAGGGACCCAAACCTACAGAAAATCTTTTTAAGGAACTTTACCACCACCCTGGAGTCATTTGTTGCCAAAGCTTGCGCTTCCACCCATTTGCTCACATAATCCACAGCAACCAATATGTACTTGTTGCCAAAACAGGGGGGAAAAGGTCCCATGAAGTCAACACCCCATACATCAAACACTTTACAGTCAAGGATGTATTGTTAGGGCATTTCATCTCTTCTTGACATATTTCCAGCCCTTTGACAACTGTCACATTGCGCTACATAACTTTGAGCATCTTTAAACGATGAAGGCCAATAAAAACCTGACTCTAAAACCTTGTAGGTAGTCCGGTTGGCACTATGATGACCTCCAATCGGTCTAGAATGACAGTGGAAAAGAATCTTCCATCCTTCTTCCCGAGAGACACACTTCCTAATAATTGATCAGCATAAACTCGAAACAAGTATGGATCTTCCCAAAAGTAGTGTTTCAAATCAACAAAGAACTTCTTCTTTTGATGATAATTCAAGTCCTTAGGGAGAACCCTAGCCACTAAATAATTGGTGATGTCAGCAAACCATAGTGTGCTAGATTCTTCCAAAGAACAAACCACAAACAATCTCTCCTCTGGAAACTCGTCATTGATGTCTGAATCATTGAACTTTTGTAAGTGTGGATTTTCTAACCTTGACAGATGATCAGCTGCTAAGTTTTCGGAACGCTTCTTGTCTTTAATCTCAAGGTCAAATTCTTGGAGGAGTAGGATCCATCTTATGAGACGTGGTTTGGCGTCTTACTTTGTCAACAAGTACTTCAAAGCTAAATGGTCCGTATATATTACGACCTTAGATAAAATGAGATAGGGGCAGAATTTATCAAAAGCAAAGACAACCGCCAATAATTCCTTTTCAGTTGTTGTATAGTTCTCTTATGCGGAATTCAATGTCTTGCTTGCATAATGGATAGGTTGGAAATATTTATCCTTGCGTTGTCCCAGCACAGCCCCAACAGCTAGATCACTTGCATCACACATCAACTCGAAGGGAAGATTCCAATCTGGTGTGACCATAAGAGGAGCATGAGTAAGTTTTTTCTTAAGAAGGTTGAAGGCATCAAGGCATCCTTGAGTGAATTCAAAAGGGGCATCTTTTTCCAAGAGCTTTGTCAACGGCCTTGCAATCCTTGAAAAATCTTTGATAAATCAACGATAAAAACCGGCATAGCCCAGAAAGCTTCTTATTGCCTTTACTAAAGATGGTGAAAGAAGTTTGGATATTGCTTCCACCTTCGCCTCATCCACTTCAATTCCCTTCTTGGATATTTTATAGCCTAGCACAATCCCTTCTTGTGTCATAAAATGACACTCTCCCAGTTCAACACCAGATTAGTGTCCTCACATCTTTGCAAAACTAGCTTCAAATGATCAAGGCATTCATCAAAGGAGTCCGCATAAACTGAAAAATCATCCATGTATACCTCCGTACTATCTTCAATCATGTCTTCAAAGATGGCCAACATGCATCTCTGAAAGGTGGCTGGTGCATTGCACAATCCAAAAGGCATTCGTCGATAAGCAAAGTTCCCAAATAGACAAGTGAACGTTGTCTTCTCCTGATCTTCCGATCCAATGGGGATTTGAAAATACCCAGACATTCCATCTAGGAAACAATAGTAAGCGTACCCAACCAGCCTCTCCAGCATTTGATCAATGAATGGAAGAGGGAAGTGATCTTTTCTAGTGGCCTCATTGAGTTTGCGATAATCAATGCATACTCTCCACCCAGTGACCATTCTCATAGGAATAAGCTCATTTTTTTCATTTGGCACGACAGTCATACCACCCTTCTTTAGAACGACTTGTACAGGACTTACCCATGGGCTGTCAGAGATTGGGTAAATCATCCCCGCATCAAGTAGTTTTACTACTTCCTTTTTTACCATGTCCCTCATGTTTGGGTTAAGTCTACACTAGGGTTGGACCATAGGCTTAACATCATCTTCCAACAAGATTTTATGGGTACAAAATGAGGGACTAATGCCCTTTATATCAACCATCTTCCAGGTAATAGCTTTCTTATGTTGACCAAGAACAAGTAAGAGCTTCTCCTTTTGATCCTTGCTGAGATTCGAAGATATGATAACTGGAAGTTTAGAACCCTCTTCCAAGAATGCATATTGAAGATAACTTGGTAGTTGTTTGAGCTCCAATTACGGGGGTTCCTCTATAGACGGCTTAGACTTATGGATGTTGGAACAACTTATATCCTTAAAGCCTCTATCCTTTTTTTAATTCGGCATGGTCATTAAGCTGCTTTACAATTGATCTCAATACCTCACTTTCGAATTCTTCTTCTCCCCGACTCATTAAGCAAAACTCCACTTCATCATCAGCCAACAACTCTCCCATAGCATCAGACACCGTCAAATCAAGATAATCCACAGCAAAACATGTATCATCACGATGCATACTTTGTTTTAGAACATCTGGCATCTTTACTATGACATCTTCATTCCCCACTCGCAAGACCAACTTCCCATCTCCTACGCCTATCACAGCCCTTGTCGTAGCAAAGAAATGGTCTTCCCAGAATGAGAGGAATCTCCACGTCAGCTTCCATATCAAGGATGACGAAGTCTGTTGGAAAAATGAAGTCTTTGACTTTTACTAGAACATCTTCCACTACCCCCCTTAGGAATTTTACCAATCGGTCAGCCAATTGCAAGCTCATTCTTGTTGGCTTGGGTTCCCCAAACCCCAGCTTTTTAAATAATTAGTAAGGTATAAGGTTGATGCTTGCTCCTAAATCTGCCAATGCTTTTTCCTTTGATAAATTCCCAATAAGACAAGGAATTGTAAAACTCCTAGGATCTTTGAGCTTCCTAGGTAGTTTATTTTGGATCACAGCTGAGCACTCTTCCTCCCAAAGTTACAGTAGAAAACTCTTCAAATTTCTCTTATTTGACAACAATTCCTTTAAAAATTTTGCATATTTTGGCATTTGAGTTAGTACCTCAACCAGGGAAAGGTTGATATGCAACTGTTTAAACACTTCCAGGAATCTCCATACTGTTCATCAGCTTTATCTCTCTTTAATCTAGCTGGATAAGGAATGGTAGGCTTGTATTCTAGGACGGGCATTGATGTGGAATCTCGCTCATCTAGCTATTTTACCCTTGTTCTTGATGGTTAGCTGGCTCCTTGGTTTGACTTAATTACTCGTTCTCTTCTTCCTGAACTTTAGACTGCAGCTCCTAACCACTCTCAAAGTTATTGCCTTAACATGTTTCTAGGGTTTGGTTCTGTATTTCCTGGGAGTGAGCCCTGAGGCCTTTCTGATAGAAGTTTGGCCATTTACCAGACTTGTGTCTCCCGGTTGCGAATAGATGCATCATGATTCTTAAGAGTGGTCTCTTGATTTTTCAAAATCTGGTGGATGGACGTATCTCTTTCTTCAGAATCTTTTACCAGCTTAGTCAGTATCTCCTCAACGATGACTTAGATGATTAGCCAGGTGGTCTTTGAAAGCCTGGAGGAGGATTGGGTTGTTCCTTTGTATGTTGTTGTTGTTGCTCCACGAAAAGTTTAGGTGATTCCTCCAACTCGGATTATAAGTGTTGCTATATGGGTTGTTTTGAGGATGAGATGAACTTCCCACATAATCAACATAGGCAGTGTCGATTCCCTCATCAAAGTAAGGCTCTATAGTTGCTGCTTGTTGAGATAAGGTAGACATTTGATTGACTTGTCTTGCTAATGCATCAACCTTAGCAAGTATAGTAGAGGCTACGTCCATCTCCATAACACCAAGAGTCCTTCTTTCTCTAATTCGACCACATGAGCTCTCATAATCGTCTTTGGCCATGTCTTCAAAAAGACATAAGCTTTCCTCTGAGGTTTGGTGTTTGAGAGTCCCACCAGCAGCTACATTAATCGTTTGCTTTGTTTGATAATTCAGCCGATTGTAAAATAACTGAACTTGCCACCATTTGGGAATCCTATGATGCGAACATTTTCTCAATGATTCCTTGAATCTCTCCCATGCCTCAAAGAGAGTTTCTGAATCCTTTAGATAGAATCCTTGTATCTCTCATCTGAGTTTGGCCATCTTCGAGGGAGGAAAGTATCTGTCCATGAATCGCATTAAAAAATCATCCCATGTAGTGCTGAACTCATTGGATAAGTTCCCCAACCATTCCCTTTAGCTTTCCCCTTAAGGAAAATGGGAAAAGTCTAAGCCTTTTTGCATCATCGCTAACCCCATTAAACTTAAAAGTGTCACACAACTCTAAGAAGAGTCGAACATGTGTTGTGGGGTCTTCATCCTGTAATTCTTCAAATTGGGCATTGTCTTGAACCATCTTGATCATACTTGGCTTTATCTTGAAAATTAGTTGCCTGAACCCGTGGTTTGACATACTGGAAGTTATACCTTGAAGATTTGGTCGAGAATAGTCCAAATTGGTTCTTGGAGGACCATTCATTCTTCCCCTGTTTTGAACTATCTGATGAGGGGGCGGAAGGTCTTCAACTGGATCATTTTTCTAGTACATTCTCCATCTCTCCTTTTGGTAGTCTTCCCTTAGACTTGTTGATGAAGCTTCTACCTTAAACTTTCCTCTCTTCTTGTAACTTCAAATAAACTCTTTCAAATTCTAGATTGAAGTCTACAAGTCCCTTAGAATGGCCTCTGGTCATGCACTGTCAAGAGATATAGAAAGTCAATAGATTCACTATTCAATCAACCAGATGAATATCAATGAAACAAATAAAAAGAAAATGGCTAAATTAATAAGTAAGAAGTGTTCTTAATAAAGGTGAAATCCAAATACATCCCCGGCAACGGCACCAAAAACTTGATCGTTGCGAATCGTAGCTTAATAATTTATAAACCTGTTCCTTGCTTCCAAATACGATGTAATAGGCAAGCGCACCTATCGTACCATAGTATAATGTTTGAAATCAGGGTCATTCCAAGGAGATTAAAGTTCACCAATTACTAATACTTACTCCGTTCCTATTATTTCCCAAACCCATTAAGGTGAGTGAATGATTTAATGAACTTAACTAAAATAGACAAATTGTAAAATGTACTGAGCTAAAGAAAAGGAACTTAACAAAACACAAGTTCGAATTAACAACTAAGCAACCTAGATCTCTCTCTAATTCCCATTCACGCCATGCGAATCATTAGAAACAAATGATTAAACAATCCAGTTCTTAAGCTGTAGAGTTTCATTAGTCAAACTAACAGTTCTCTCAAATCTATTAGCTTATCTAATCCTAGGTTTATCTATTAGAATCTCTTCTCAACTAATAGCAACTTAGGATTGCATGAAGCACGCGACTCTCTCACCGTTCGGTTGGTAAACAGAAGATTTTCATTATCCTATCTCTAGAATCACGATCAAATCTCATTATTACCCTTAAATCTAATCATACAAGAAATTTCTCAATCAACTTGAATGAAATCAAACATAGATTCATACTCCAAAAATATAAATCTAAGATAACATCAAGAGCAAGTAATGAAACAAAAGAACATCAATATGTCTTTATTAAGATGAATCCTTCATTCACATGACAAGAATGGTTTCAAAAGAGATCTAGATCTCTAGATTACTCCTCCATGAGAGAGAGAATTTAATTACAATTGATATGAGAGCAACTAGAGTTCATGATTACCACCCGAAAGTTCAAATCTTGAATGCTTTGGTTGAGACAATGATCCTCTTATGTTGTTGTTCCAAGAGAGAAAAGTGAGATATGTGTTAAGAAAAAAACCCTTGGTCTCCCTCTTTTCTCTCTCCACTTAAATATATATATATAGACATGTAAAAAAGTAAGAGAAAAGGGGCAAATATCAGGAAAATTAAAGTCGTGACTGATCTATTACGCCCGTATGGAAGGGGCGTAACGCCTTCTGTATATTCTGGGGGGGGGGGGGGGGGGGGGCTGGTCTGGGTTGATACGGCTTCGTATGGATTCCATACGCCCATATGGAGGGGTGTATGGACAAAAAGCTTGGCTTTTCCTTTTCTTTTCTTGATGAATCCTACTGATTTCTTTGTGTTAGGTTTCACATCACCTGAAAGTGATACATTATGCTATTAAATACCAATTCTAAATGATTTCCACTCGATTTACAACAAAAAGAACTTGAAATCATCTAGGAATTAAGAGTGTTTCGTCCTTCATCAAACCCCAATGAGGAATGACTTTAAATTCTCGCATTCTGTTTGGAAATAGATATCTCATTCTCAATTGGTTTAATCTAAAAGGACTTCCTTACAATCACTCAGTTTAGATGTCACTATTGACTTTTATTCCAAAAATTATGAGCTCTCTTGTAGGCAATACACTTTGATCGATATGTTATGACTTTTTGGGACTTGTAATGCAATATAGGCTCTTGGTTATTGTCGAGTCTAATTTTTGAATTCCCATTCCTAATTCGACCTATATTAGACCCTATGCTCATCTAATGTAGATCATCGACTTAAGTTAGGAATTTCGTTTGATTTTTGGAGTGGCCACCCAATTGTTGTTAGGAAAATTGAATTAAGACTAAAGGAGTGGATTAGTCTTAATTTGGACTGCTAGCCGTCGTTATTTCCTCTTCTCGTTTTTGTGAAAAGAGGAAAAGGGAAAACCAGAGTTTCTAAGTCCGGAGGCTAACCTATTAAAACCTTTGCGGTTACCACCTAATCTCCTAAAATTGTTCATCTTTAGAAATGTGTTCCATTGTGTTTCTGTTACTTTTTATTAGGTCTTTGAATTATTTCAAGAAAAGGATTTTTCATACATTTTATGGGTTGACCCGAATGGGCGCCTACGTACCTGCTACTCGGGATCAAACAAGTCGTAGTTCGCGTTTCTGAAAACATTAAGTGTGTTGGTGAATTTTAGTTTAGAAATTTCTTTTGATTTATGATTTTATCATTTTTTTGGGATTTTCTAAAAAAATCTAAGCCTAAACCTTGAATTTGATTTTTGAAATGATTTTAGGGGAAAACATCAATTTTGGATTTATTTGAAGAAAATGATTTTTCTAAGTGCTACAACTTATTTTTTTTCTATGATTCTTTGAAGTTTTTTTTTAGTTTTCATGATTTTTTATGATTTTTGTCATTTTTTATGATTTTTTGTGATTTTTTTATTTTTTTTATTTTTGTGATTTTTATGAATTTTTGTGAATTTTTTTTTAATTTTATCCTAAGTTAATATCTATCCTATTTGAAATCTAAAGTTTTATTATTATTTTTTTCTAATTTTTTTTAATTATTTTTCTGCATTTTATTATTTTTTATTTTTATTTTTATTTATTTATTTATTTATTCTACATTTTTTTAATTCTAGAAAAATATAATTTCTACATTTTCCTATTTATTGAAAATATAACAAAAAATAAATAAATAAATAAATAAATAAATAATAAATAATAACAAGTAACAAATTAATAAATTAATTCGGAACAAATAAATAAAAAAATAAATAAAATAAATAAAATAAAATATAAAAAAAATCCGGAAAATCCGACTTCCCTAGATCCGGGTTGGTGCGCAGGTCGGGTCGGTCGAGTCGGGTCAGTCGAATCGGACACGGCGGCGGAGGTTGCTCGATCACAGTGTTCCGGCGGTCTTTTGCGGCGGGTGAGATGTCGAATCCTAGCTTCTCGAGGGTGCTGAATCCAATGGTGGTGGCGGTTCACTCCCAGAACGTCTCCTTGCGGTGGCTCCAACTCCGGTCGGTGGTCTTGGCTTCAAGCTTCTCCAGCGTACTCCGATTTGCTCCTTTCTCTCACTTTTTCTTCATGTTTTGGCTTCCTCTGTTCTCCTCTATTTATTGGCGTCCGGAAACCCTCTTGGATAAGCTCAAATCGACCGATTTGGATAAATCCGAATTTCTTCCGTTTTTATATTTGATTTTATCCCGGCGATTTTTTGTTGATCTTTTGTTTTTTTTTCGATTTATCTTATGGATTCGGCTTTATCTTGTCCGTAATCTAGAAGATTTAAAAAAAAACGGCCGATTTTGTCTTTGTCGGACCTGCTCCGGCTTCTCCTCCGATTTTTCGGGCGAAGAAGACGACCACGCGCGATGCACGCGTTTTCTCTCAGCCAATCACATCACACGCTGCCACGTAGCAGCTCCAGGGAAAAGAAGGAAAAAATTTTGCCAAGCGCACGCAGGGGGATTCGAACTCGCGACCTTCAGCCTTCACACGGTCCCAACATCCACGCACGAGCCAGCTGAGCTGGCCCATTTTCCCGATTTCTTTTGTATCGCAAATTGCATATATGCAATGCGGTTTTTCCATTTTTTTGTATTTTTTGAAATTTCTAAAATTCATAAAAATTATTCATCCCTTATTATTACTATTTCTGAAATCATTTTTCAAAATTGATATGTTTTCCTATTTATTTTTATTTTTTGAATATTTTTACTATTTATGCTAAATTAGGGAAAAATTAGGAAAAATTGAAAATTGATTATTATTGAGAATTATTTATTCCTAGGGAAAAAATGGGATGTTTACAGCTGCCCCTCTTTGTGGTAAAGTTTGAAAAACTTAACTACAAAGATAAGAAATACGCCATTTTTGGCCTCTTGAATTAGGTTTTGGTAGGAAAATGCCCCAAGAGCTGATAATCCTACGATTGAAGATGTTCCTAACAATTCAAGGTAATGTTCCCTCTCCAAAAGGTGCTTTATGGGCTAACTAATTGGCAACAGCACACATCTCAAGCATTGTGTAGGAATGTATGAGAAATGATGATAGGAAGCGTTTTATCAGACTTGCAACCTTGGAAAGAAAATTTACTTAGAAAGCGCCCTTATGAACTGGCTACCTATCGACAAAAGCGTCTCGTTAGACTAGCAACTGTTTGGAAGAATGTTTCCGAAAAGTGCCCCAAGAGCTGACTAATCGAGAGAATCTAGGAAAGTGTTCATATTAGGCTGACTAACCCTTGGATAAATTTTTAGGAAAGTGTCCATCTTAGGCTGACCAACCTAAGATAGAATTGTCTCAAAAGGTGCCCTTATGAGCTGACATTGAGAACAGGTTTTTTCGGGAAAGTGCCCATATTGGGCTTACTAACCCTTGGATAAATTTTTAGGAAAGTGCCCATCTTGGGCTGACTAACCTAAGATAGAACTGTCTCAAAAGATACCCTTATGAGCTGACCCTGAGAATAGGTTTTTTCTGGAAAGTGCCCATATTGGGCTATAACCTGGATTGATTTTTTTAG
>JBBMOL010001365.1:0-41181 GCA_037954665.1 Laguncularia racemosa | reverse complement strand
TTTACAAATGAAAAAGCTCACACTTAGCACGACACTATTTCATGCTCATTGCACTGTCGGCATGTCGGAAGACCTACTTTTTTCTCTTTATCTTTCGACTCTCATTAGGATTACCCAGCTCGAAAGGATCTCTCTCGGGACAAATAGGAATTGAATTCATCACAAAATGACTAAGAGACGGCATAGCCGATGCTTTCGGAATTCCTAGTCGAAGGAAATGGCCCCGCCGCCGTACTCAAGAACAAGAACCGATTTCAGTCTACGAACATCCAATTCAGACTATACGGTAACAGAGGATGGAGAAAAGAGGACTTCCCGGAAGGGAAAGTTTAAGTAATTTAATAGCAATAGTACAAAAGCAATTACGTGGGTGACAACATGTTGATATTACTTAGCGGAATTCGATGAACAATATCTGCCTCAGGATGAACAAGCATGATAGCAATTTCATTCGTTGGCCAAAAGATGAGCTTCATTAAATGCAATCCGCAGAACTTCAATGGTTATTTATAGAGGGATCCATCCTGTCGCCCCTTGAGTGCCAAACTACAAATCCACGAGCTATAGCTTCCACAGCAAAGAAACAAACCCAGCCCAAGCCAGAATTAATCTGGTGCCAAAATCTATGAGAAAAACTCCTTGGTACATTTCATACTGTCTTCATTCAAAATACTAACTACATTAATAGAGGAAATAGTAGCAAAAAATTAGATCTTCCTGATAATCTAGTCTAGAGTTAACAAAGAGATCCACGGCCCTGTTGCGTTCTTGAAGGACAGCACAAACTTTGATATTAGTAACTGCTTCATCCTTTCCCTACACAACACAATAACACGTAGCAAAACAAAAAGATCAACATCATTTTCACAACCCATTGTATCACTTATACCGAGTTTAGTTCAAAGATAATATTATTAACTTTCAGATGAGTAGCCACTTCAAGTTCTTCAGCTAAAACCTAAAGCTCTACCTTTGGAGGTAACACACAAGCAATTCTTTAGAGAAAGCCCCTATTACTAATCCATTACTATCATGACGCAACACCAAATCTCGCTTTCCTGCATAACTCACTGATTGCACTATCATAGTTAAATTTAACCCAGTTATAGGGCAGTGGTTGCCATAAAGAGGAAGATAGACAGTCAAGAAGCGTTGCTTTCACTGTTTTTGCAACAAAGCACCCACTAATTAGTCGCTCTAATCTAAGCTTTATTGATCCAATCTTAGCTAAATTCTCCTGGCGTGAAAATTATCCTATTTTTTTGCACTTCAAATCCCTAAAAACATGAATAGAAAAGTGCATGCCCATGGTCTTTGCAAAGATTTTAACTCCTTAATCCTTCCATTTTGCTTCAACTACTTCTTCAATCCCACATTAAAAGGCTTCCTAAAGGTTAGTGTAATGGTCTAGAGTCCAAGACATTATTACTCAATATGTGTCATTATTAAATAATGAACATTATCACAATAAACAACATCATTTGTAATGCCTATACCTTGGAAGGATTTTCCATGAGGGGTAAACTGAAGCCTAGTACACAATAATCACAAAGAACATGTAGATGCCACATACATCAAGCAATGTATGATCATAATAACTAATGCACCACTGTTGAGTCTAATTTTTTATTTTATATTTATATTTCTAATCTGATTTGTATTAGACCTTATGCTCATCTAATATAAGTCATCGACTTAAACTAGGAATTTTGTTTTATTTTGGAGTCGCCACTCAACTGAAGTTAGGAAAGATTATTGAATTAATACTAATTAAGCAGATTAATCCTAATTTTGATAACTAGTCAACGAGATTTCCTCTTTTCATTTTTGTGAAAGAGAAAAGGGAAAACTAGAGTTTTTGGACTCGGAGGCTAACCTATTAAAATCTTAAAGTTTCCACTTTAGTTTTTTGAAATCTAAACCCTATCCTAATGTCTTTTATTATTATTTTGTTTTTGTTATTTTTTTTTTGTTGTGTTTTTTTTCTTATTGATTAAAAGCTACTTATTCTAATATGGAAAATGATTTTTTATTCTTTTTAAAGTTGCCCCAAAGAGGTGCTTACGTACCTGCTATTCAGGATCAAACAAGTTGTAGTTCGCTTTTCATGAAAAACTTTAGTGGGTTTGTTAATTTTAATTATGAAAATACATCGGGTTTACTTTTTCATTATTTTTGTATTTTTTTGGAAAAAATCTAAGCCTAAGCTATATTATTATTATTTTTGAAAAAAAAGTTAATTTAAGGAAAAACCAATTTTGGATTTATTTAAGAAAATGATTTTTCTAAGTGATAAAAATTATTTTTGTTTCTCTATTATTAACCTACCTTAATTAATATTATTATTATTATTATTTCAATTTTTTATTTTTTTTATTTTTGATTTTTTTTTTATAATTTTTATTATTTTATCTATTCTAAACTAAACATGAAAATAATAAACTAATCTAAATTCTATCATTTTTCCTAATATTATTTTTTTTTATTTTTTCTTTTCTTTTATTTTATTTTTGAATTGTAAATAAACAAACAAACAAATAAATAAATACAATAAATAAATAATAAAGAAAAATAGAAAATCCGACTTACTTGGATCCGGATATGGTGCGTAGGTTGGGTTGAACCGGGTCGGGTCAAAGCGAGTCGAATCAGGCGACGGTCGGAGGTCTTCGCGAGTGGCGTTCCGACGTCCTTTTCTATCGATCAAGGGGTGTTTCTCACATTTCTAAGGATGAGGGACTTGATGGTTGTGGTGGATTTCTCCAAAAGCTCCTCTAAGTGATAGTTCAGAGAGGTGGTCGGCGGTCATGGGTTGTGTGAACTCCAGCGGCTCTAATCTCTTTTATTTTCTCTCCTTTCTCTCTTCTGATTCATGCTTTGCCTTCTCCACATCGTGCTCTATTTATAGGCACCAGAAATCGAGTTGGATAAGCTCGGATTTCATCTGATTAGGGCAAATCGGATTTCAGTTGAAAAACCCATCCCCAATTTGTGTAAATCCTTTGATTTGTTGCGATTTGATTCCAATGGGATGATGTTTATCCTATTTCAGTTAAAGATTTGGTGGATTTCGTGTAAAAATCGAATCAAAACGGCCGAAATTTGAATTTTTCGTCGTCGGTGATGATCTTGGGTGGAAGTTGAAGACGATCACGCGATCGGCGCATATGCTCTCTCTATCCAATCACAAGCTAACATGTGTCCTAGGTGAAAATAAAATCGGGTAAAATGCGGAAATGCTTCCCCCAAGTTTCGAACCTTCGACCGAGTCCACCCCCGCATGCCTTTAGGCCATGGCTCGGACCAGCTAAGCTAGCCCACTTCTCAGTTGTTTTTTTTTTTTTTTTTTTTTTTGCAATTTACATATATGCAATGCAATTTTTATTATTTTTGTATTTTTTTGAAATTCCAAAAATTTGTAAAAATTATTTAACTCGTTTACTTATTATTCCTATCATTATTTTCCAAAATTGATATATTTTCCCTATTTATTTATTTTTGAATATTTTCCTATTTTTGCTAAATTAGAAGAAAAATTATAAAAACTGAAAAAATTAAAAATCGACCATTATTAATTATTAGGGGCAAAAAATGAGGTATTTACAACTGCCCCTTTTTGTGGTAAAGTTTGGAAAACTTAACTATAAAAACAAAAAAGACACCATTTTTGGCCTCATGACTGAATAGATAATGCCTTAGTTTAGCTAGTTATCTGGAATTTGGTCTTTAGTAGGAAAATGCTCCATGAGCTAATAATCCCATGGGTGCTTTGTGATGATTGGCATTGCTCAGGGAATGGTCTTAATAACTTAACAATCTGAAGTAATGTATCCTCACGAAAAGTGCTCTATGGGTTGACTAATCGATGATAGGAAACATCTCAAGGATTGTTTTGGAGTATGTTATTGCGAGTGGAATAGCTGATAATAAGAAGCGTCTTATCGGATTAGCAACCTTAAAGAGAAAATTATTTCAGGAAGCGCTCTTATGAGCTAGCCACCTGTCAATAGAAGTGTCCTGCTAGACTAGCAACTGTTTGGGGAGAAATGCCTTCGAAGAGTACTCTTATGAGCCGACTAATTGGTTATTGATAAATTTGAAAAGTGCTCCTATAAGCTAACTAATCAATAGATTTGAAAAGTGCTCTCATGAGTTGACTAATCAATAGACTTGAAAAGTGCTCCTATGAGCTAACTAATTAATAGTGGGAAGCGTCTTCTTAGGCTTTTAACCCTGAAAAATTGGTAACTCGAAAGGTGCTCTTATGAGCTAACCTTGAGAAAGGGTGTTTAGGAAAGCACCCTTCTGTGGGCTGACTAACCTATAGCGGGAAGAAATATCTAGAAAGGTGCCACTATAGGCTAACCTTGAGAGTGGATGTTTAAGAAGGTGCCCAATTGTGGGCTGACTAATCTATTGTGGGAAGCATCTTCTTAAACTCATGACCCTAAAAAATAGGTACCTCGAAAGGTGTTCCTATGAGCTAACCTTGAGAAAAGGTGTTTAAGAAAGTGCCCCTATGTAGGCTGACTAACCTATAGCGAGAAGAAATGTCTTGAAAGGTACCCCTATGAGCTAACCTTGAGAGAGGATATTTAGGAAAATGCCCCATTGTGGCCTAACTAACCTATGGTGGGAAGCGTCTTCTTAGACTCACGACCCTAGGAAAGAAATGTCTCGAAAGGTGCCCCTATGGACTAATCATGAGAGAGGATGTTTAGGAAAGTGCCCCATTGTGGGCTAACTAACCTATGGTGGGAAACATCTTCTTAGACTCGCGACCTTAGGAAGAAATGTCTCGAAAGGTGCCCCTATGGGCTAACCTTAAGAAAGGATATTTAGGAAAGTACCCCATTGTAGGTTGACTAACCTATGGTGGGAAGTGTCTTCTTAGACTCGCAACCCTGGGGAAGAAATGTCTCGAAAGGTGCCCCTACGGGCTAACCCTGAGAGAGGATGTTTAGGAAAGTGCCCCATTGTGGGCTGACTAACCTATGGTGGGAAGCATCTTCTTAGACTCGCGACCCTAGGGAAGAAATGTGTTGAAAGTTGCCCCTATGGGCTAACCTTGAGAAAAGATATTTAGGAAAGTGCCCCATTGTGGGCTGACTAACCTATGGTGGGAAGCGTCTTCTTAGACTCGTGACCCTACGGAAGAAATGTCTCGAAAGGTGCCCTACGAGCTAACCTTGAGAGAGGATGTTTAAGAAAGTGCCTCATTTTGGGCTGACTAACCTATGGTGGGAAGTGTCTTCTTAGACTCGCGACCCTGAGGAAGAAATGTCTCGAAAGGTGCCCTTATGGGCTAGCCTTGAGAAAGGATGTCTAGCAAAGTGCCTCATTGTGAGCTGACTAACATATACTTTTAAAAATGCTTTTAACAAATGGGTCAAATGACTTGATAAAAGATGTCTTATAATATGTGAATGATGGTTATTTATTCTAAGATGCTTACCAATTTATTGCAGACAGTAACCAAACAACTGAATCTTCATGCTGGTTGGCTTCTCCTTTGCTTACTCTTTCTTCAAAACAGGGCCGAAGGTCTTGATGAGCTTCCTTTCTTATGAGCATAGCTCTTGTGATTGTGGTATTATCCTATTAATGCATCGGGTTTAATGCTCAAAAATAGGTAGAATTATGTTACAAAATTTATTGAGATTTATTATCATTTCAATGTTCATTATTCATTAGTGAAATGATGGGTAATGTGTTTAGAATTGGTTGGAGTTATCGATCATTCAGAGACATTATCATTGCTTGTAAAAGAAATGAAAACTAGACTCATCAAAATTTGTACTGAATATTGGCATTCATAAACATTGGCAAATTTTCAATTTTCTTGCCTAATGCCTAAGGATAGTACATCTTAACAGCATCTGTATTAATGGGGTCTCTCAATTCTAGACCATCCATTTGAGTTAATATTAAAGCACCTCCTTACAATACCTTCTTTACAACATATGTGCCCTCATAGTTTGCAGTAAACTTTCCTCTGGAATCTTGAGCATTCAAGAGAACTTTCTTTAGCACCAGATCTCCTTCTTTGAAACATTGAGGCCTCATTTTCTTGTTAAATGCTTGGGCCATTCTTTGTTGGTAACACTGGCCGTGACATAACGCAGTGAGTCTTTTTTCGTCGATCAAATTCAACTGATCAAGCCTCTTCTTTACCTAGCCTGACTCATCTAACTATGCTTCTGATAGAATTCTGAAGGATGGTATTTCGACTTCAACTAGTAGAACTGCCTTAGTACCATATACCAGAGAATATGGAGTAACTCTAGTAGATGTTCGAATTGAGGTTCTGTAAGCCATGATGGTGAATGGTAGCATCTCGTGCCAATCTTTGTAAGTGATTGTTATCTTTTCGATGATTCTTTTGATATTCTTGTTGGTTGCTTCCACTGCCCCATTCATCTGAGGTTAATAGGGAGTTGAATTTCTATGGTTTATGTGGAACTGTTGACATAAATCTATCATCAACTTGTTGTTGAGATTGGTTCCGTTGTCGGTGATAATTGACTTAGGAACTCCATATCGAGTTATTATGTCCCTCTTTAGGAATCAAACTATTACCCCTTTTATGACACTAGCATATGATGAAGCTTCTACCCACTTAGTGAAGTAATCAATAGCTACCAGTATAAATATGTAGCCATTGGATGCTGTTGAAGTGATTGGGCCGATGATGTCGATTCCCCATACGGAGAAAGGCCATGGTGCAGACAACGAATGAAGTTCTTTAGGCGAGGCATTTATTCAGTTTTCATAAACTTGACACAAGTGATAGTGCTTGACATATTTGATACAATCTGATTCCATGGTTAGTCAGTAATAGCCTAATCTCATGATTTTTCGAGCCAACATGTAGCCATTCATGTGAGGTTCACATACTCCTTCATGCACTTCTTTCATCAATTCACACGCTTCATTTCTATCCACACATCTTAATAAGGTGGTATTGGGTGATCTTTTGTAAAGTATAGGCCTATTTAATAAGAGATAACTTGCTAACCTTCTGAGTGTTCTTTGGTCATTTTTGCTAGCCATTTTAGGGTATTTGCTTTCTTGGAGAAAAGTTTTGATATCATAATACCATGGCTTACCATCTTGTGCTTTTTCGACTACCAAACAGTAGGCGGGCTGATTTTCGATTTTTATTTTCATTGGTTGGACTCCGACTCCCCCTGTTATCTGAATTATAGATGCTAGTGTGGCAAGTACATCTGCAAACTGATTCTAAGTTCTCAGGATGTATATGAAGGTGATTGCTTCGAATTTATCGATTAGCTCTGTCAAATGCTGATGGTATGGTACCAATTTGGGATCTTTAGTTTTGTATTCCCCTCTTGTCTGTAATATGATGAGTGAAGAATCTCCATACACTTCTAATTCACGGATTTCCATGTGGCAAGCCATTTTGAGGCTGAGGATGCATGCCTCATATTCCGCAATATTATTAGTATATGGAAATGTGAGTCTTGTTACTGAAGGGAATTGTGTTTCTTCTGATGATATCAACACTACCCCAATCCCACAACAAAATACGTTGGTAGCTCCGTCAAAGAACATCTTCCATTTAAGGCTTTGGTCTATCCCGCAGTTTTTTGCTGGTTCGCCCTCTACTGTTAATATATCTTCATTAGGGAATTGGGCTTGTGATTCTTGGGGATCTCCCTCAACTGGGTGTTCTGCCAATTGGTCGGCTAAAAATTGCCCTTTTATTGAATTTTGATTTATGTATGTAATATCAAATTCTGATAAGAGCATTTGCCATTTGAAGATCTTTCCTAACAAAATGGGCTTCTCTGCTAAGTATTTCAAAGGATCATGTCTTGTCAGCAACTTGATGGGATAGTAAAGGGTGTATTGCCTCAATTGGTGCATGACCCAAATCAGAGCACAACAAGTCCTCTCTATTTCCGAATATCTCTGTTCCCCATCTATGAATTTCTTGCTTAAGTAACATATAGAATGTTCTCTCTCCACTTCATCTTTCTATCCCAGCACGTACCCCATAGATTCAGGGAGTATCGTGAGGTATAAGAATAAAGGTTTCCCTTGTTTTGGAACTATCAAGACTGGGGATTTATGAGATAGCCTTTGATTGTCCTGAATGCTTCTTCACATTCATCGTCCCATTCTACTGCAGCATTCTTTTTTAGCTGATGGAATAATAGGCGACATTTGTTTGTGAGCTGTGAGATGAAACGGGCGATATAATTCAACCTTCCTAGCAAACCTCTCACCTCTTTGATAGTACGTGGAGATGGTAATTCCAGTATGGCCTTTACTTTGTTAGGGTCGATTTTAATACCTTCCCTCTCACCTCTTTGATACTACGTGGAGATGGTAATTCCAGTATGGCCTTTACTTTGTTAGGGTCGATTTTAATACCTTCCCGGCTTATAACAAACCCTAACAACTTGCCTGTTGTGTCCCCAAAAGTGCACTTTTTCTGGATTTAACTTGAGTTGAAACTTTCTTAATCGCTTGAACAATTTCCTTAGAATAACTGCATGGCTTTCTTCTTCCTTAGACTTGGCTATCATATCGTTGATGTACACTTCGACTTCTCGATGCATCATGTCATGAAGTATCGTGACCATGGCTCTCTGATACATTGCTCCGGCGTTTTTCAAACCAAAGGGCATGACCTTGTAACAGAAAGTTCCCCATGTTGTAATAAAGGTCATTTTAGTTTTATCTTCTTTAGCCACTTTTATCTTATTATACCCTAAGAAACCATCCATAAATAAGAAGAGTTGGTTCCCTGTAGTGTTGTCTACTAGGACAATGATGTGAGGTAAAGGGAAGTTGTCTTTTGGCATAGCTTGACTTAAGTCTCATAAGTCTACACATATACGTATGTTCCCATTCTTTTTCTAGAACGAGGACTATATTTGCTACCCATTCCGGATAGTCAAACACCTCAATGAACCTCACTTCTAGTAGTTTTTTAACTTCCTCTTTAATCTTTAGTAAGATGTCAAGCCTAAATCTTCTCAATTTCTGCTTTTTAAGTTTAACATCTTTTCTTGTGGGAAGCTTATGAACTACTATTGATTGGTCTAGTCCTGGCATGTCACCATATGACCAGGCGAATACATCTCCATATTCAGTTAATAGCTTGACTATCTCGCGCTTTTGCTTGGTACTCAAATTAGCCCCAATCTTAAGGTTTTTAGGTTTCTCAGTGCTTCCTAGATTTACTGTCTCCACTGGCTCATCTATTGAAATCTCACTTTGTTCATGTTTTTTCCAATTTTCTTGTATTATTTCATGGTCAAGGACATCACCTCCAACGGTTGACCCAGCAGTGTTGGAAACAATATCGGTGTTTTCATTACTTACTTGCGTGAAATGTCCCTATCGTTCAACAGTAGGGAATCTGTGGGTAAAATGAAACAAGAGTATGTATATAAGCAAAAAAAAAAAAAATTGCAATTCATTGAATCCGAAAAAAAAAAGAAAACTACAATAGAAATTTGTTTAATAATTATTCCCTATCCTTGAGCTGACCTAACACTATCAATAGGATAACAGAACCAATTGTTAAGAGCTAGATGCTGCTCGGATGTGCGAGGGGTCGAGCCTTCATGGTTGACATCGATTTCGCTTATCTTTAGCTCTTGATTGGTAGTTGCTTGCTTAAATGATTGCTAAAGGGGTGGAAAATGCATCGGGGTGTCGCTTGGCTTCTCTTTCCTTCTTCCTCTGATACCTTTTACTTGTGCCTCTTCCTGAGCTATAGGAATGTACCCTAGTCCAAATGTCCCTTGCTGTTTCTCCTTAAATTGATGGCCCTTCTCACTAGTTACCACATTCACCTCGTTGAATATTTGGAGACCAAAGTCTTTAGAACTGTCTTCCTCGATATAGGGTATAGCGGTTTCTTTATAGATGGCATAGTCTTTCTCTCCCAAGACGGTGATGATCTATAGGGTATGGCGGTTTCTTTATAGATGGCATAGTTTTGCTCTCCCAAGACGGTGATGATCTATCCATTTTCTATGAACTTGACCTTTTGATGTAGACTTAATGGTATGGCCCCGGCAGTGTGTATCCACGGCCTTCCCAATAGTAGATTGAAAGGCCTTAGAATGTCGAGGACTTGGAAGGAGATGTAGAACATCTGTGGACCAATCTCTACTAGTAAGTTGATTTCCCCTACTATTTCTCTTTTAGACCCATCGAAGGCCCTAACCACTATTGAGCTTGGCTTGATGTTGCTTGGATCGACTCCCAACAGGTCAAGGGTGGCCAAAGGGCATACGTTGGGAGAAGATCCATTGTCAATAAGTACTCTGAAGATGATTATATCGTTGCATTTCACTACTATAAACAATGGTTTTGTATGTTAGTCTCTGTCTTCCCCCAGCTCTTCAAGAGAGAAAGATATCTGGTCCATGGTGAAGATTGAATCAACTACATGGCTTAATTTCTTTATTGCAATGCTTTCTGGTACCTTAATCTGTTTGAGTACTTTAAAGAGTACTTCCCTGTGAGGCTCAGGCGTTGTGAGGAGGCCCATAAGTGAAATTTGGGTTACAACCTTATTCAGTTGTTCCATGATCTTATATTCTCTTCCTTTGACCATCTTTGTATAGAGAGCCCCTCTTCTTCCTCTTTCCCTACCTCAGTGTTGGGCTCTTCGATTGAGATCCTATATTTTAGGTCATAAATTCTCCTAGAGCGGGTGATTCCTCCTATGATAGGGGGTCTTTCTTGATCGAGAGCCCAATAGTCAAATGGTGCTGCCTTATACCTCTCTACGAGTATTGGGACATTGAATACATATCTCTTCTTTGGAATCTGCACCTCTGTAGATTGTCCCTTATAGCACCTTATGACTATCGGTTTTTGGTCCGATTTAATCATGTTCACGGACTTCTCCCTATCCTTTGGTGAGTTGTCTTCTTTCTCAAACTTGGGCCCCCATCTACTAAGTAGCCCATACTCGGTTGGTGTGAAAGAGTAATTTACCAGATACTCAAATCTCCCATGTGATTCGCCTAAGGTACCGACCGTTGGGTCTCCAACTAACCATCTCTTCTTGATCTATCATTTAGGGGTTTCATCTGGGACTTGGCGTGGGTAACTTTCTCGTTGCACTATTGCTTTTTTCTATAATGGGGACTCTTTGGAGTCCGGCTCTTCGGATGTGATCATATTGACAGTGGGCTTATGGTTGGGCAGCAGATTAGTATTAACATTAGGTGCTGGTGTTTTAATAAAGTCCAATTGCACTATTCCGGTATCAATCAAATCTTGAATCTTGTTTCGGAGCCTCCAGCATCTGTCTGTGGAATGCCCCTCTTGGCCCATGTGATAATCATATTTGAGGCTTGAGTCAAAATTTTTGGGTTTGTACCAATCACTTGGGATCTCAAAGTTGATCAAATTATCCACTTGCAGCTGAGCGAAGACCTGGCTGAGCGAGATTGGGATCGGAGTAAATTGTCTTAAGACCCTGGTGGCTTAGGTGTGATTCATCAATGACTGCTGGATTAGGGCATTCGCGGTCTGAAATGTCACAAGGGTCCCAACCTTATCCACTCTACCGGAGTTAATCGTGCTGACGATAGACTCCTTAGCTTTGTTACTCCCTAGGGGCCTCTACGATGATGCAATTCTAGGAGGGTCCACTGTTTGGAGTCTCCCTAATGTGATGGTATTCTCGATTTGGCACCCCACTGCCACTACTTCTGCAAAGCTAGATGACGTCAAGCCCACCAGATGTGAGAAGTAAGTCTTATCTAGTGTAATAACAATGATGAATGTCAACTCCTTTTCAGAAATTGGGGTCGTTACCCTAGCAGCCTGAGCTCTCCAGCACTGAGCATACTCCTTGAAAGACTCAGTGTGTTTCATTCGAAGACTTCCCAAGTCCATTACTAAAGGGGCAACTTCGATGTTGAATTTGTACTAGTCATAGAATGCCCGAGAAAATCTCTCCTAGATATTGACTTGGTTGAAGTCTAGGTGTGCATACTAGACAAGGGCAGGGCTTGTAAGGCTGTCTTGGAAAGTTTGGATCATGAGCTGGTCATATTGGGCATAGTTGCTCATCTTTCGTACATACAGCCTTGTATGCATCTTAGGTCATCCAGTGCCATTATATTTTTCAAATTCTAGGGTCTTGAACTTCTCTAGGTACACCTCATCCCCATATACTGGTAAGCTAGTGATCTCTGCCTACTCAAAACTGTTAGGCCCCTCTATTGTTTTCATCTTATTAGCCAAGTGTTGAAAAATTTTTCTTTCCATCTCCTTTTATCTGTCCTCCATCTCCCTCTTTATGTCGTCCAAGGTTAGACCGAGGTTAACTCTTGGTTTATACTTGAATGTCAAGTTGAGGTGGGAATTGATCTCTTCATATTTTAGAGGTTGACCCTCTACTACTTTCCCTTATATGGCCCCTGGGTGTTCTTCCTAAGTTAGTTAGGTGGTACGAAGGTGGCTAATACTCTCAGTCAGGAGGTGGACTTGTGCAGCCAATTACTAGACTGTTTGTTCCAAGGATACGATCCTAGGATCCGAAGCAGTATCAGGGTTAGTGTTGTTGCGGTTGTCACTGTCGCTGCCACTATTTGCCATTTTGGTCTTTGAGCGAGTGCAAATTTGGCTCCTTAGAGGGTTCGATTGTTTGGGAGCTATCTTTCATTCATAGCGCGCATTTTTCTTAGTTTAATGCATGTATGTGAATATGATGCATGTATCACACAGATGCTAAAATAATGGGCCAACAATTGATTAATGATATAATACTAAAATTTTATTTTTATTAATATTGGAAACTTGGAGTTCGAAACATGAAAAAGTAAAAGTACAATGTTAATCTATTTCCTAGTCCTCTTCTTCTTCTACTGTGTAGGTGTCGGTTTTCCGTTGATGATAGCTTCCAGCTCTTTAACTCTAGCTTGGGTCTTCTTTAGCTGAGCTTCTAAGGCCATATTCCTTTGATCAGATTCTTTAAATCAGCCCTTCCAGATATCCTTTTTGTAGTATGCAGTTTTGAAGTATCCCCCCATTCGGGCCCTGACTTGTTCCAAATAGGTTCTCAACTCTAGGTCTAACTTGTCTGGCTCAGGTTGGGTGATATCTGGGACTCGGTATGCTCTTTCTCCTATTTGATATAGCTAGTGGATCACGAAATCCCTGGTGGCTCGATGCTTGCCCACTTTGCCCTCCAAGTCCCCGAGGTCTACATTGAGGCTCTCAATTCGGGCTTCCCATAGGGCTTTAAGCTTTGCCAGCTTGGCAAACTTCTCGGCTACCAGTAGATTTAGGTCATGGTATTTAAACGTGATTGCTTCAAGTGATAGTCGATAAACTATGTCTTAGATGGTACCGAACTGGCGGACCATCGAGTTTGGATGATAACCTATACATCTGTTAATACCAATTAGAGCGACAGCCTGAAGGTTTCTGCAGGTTTGGATGACTATGTTACAACAACTCCATCTAGCTGTCCACAGGATGTCGTCGGCACTGAAACTCTTGAGCACTTCCACCCAACTGTGGCTAGTAAGGTCGTCGGGCAACTTTGTCTTTTCTATGCATGAGTCCACAAGGTCCGCTCGTTGGGCTAAAGATTTTCGAACCAGGTTCAACCCAAAACATTTGAGGTGGCTCACAAACTAGATCAGGATGAGGTTGATGTTTGAGCGGAGAATCCTGTAGCCCTTCCCCTTGATAAAGTTCGAATTCTAGATTTGTTCAGCCAATAGAGCCGGGATATAAGATTTCCTTTCTAAGAATTGGGCTACCGGCTCTGCGACTCGGTAGTGGACATAAAAGGTTCCAGTGGGAAAGAGTATGGTGGTGAAGGTTGTCAGGATGAAAGCACTCACCCTATTCTACTTGTAGCTTTTGGGGTCTACGCATAATATGTCTTTCCTATTCCCGTCATCTTTCTAGGCTATGAACCAGGCTTCTAACTCGTCCATCCGTATACAATATCTATTGCAGTTTACTAAGGCCTAGTTGATTGCTATCTTGTGAATACCCAAAAGTCTACTAAAAATGCCAACTAGCCTAGCCTCAAGATCTGGCACATACACCTTACTAGTTGGTGATGGGGCTTGTAGAAGTTAGGTGTATTCTTCCATAGTAGGAGTGATCTCATGTGGCCTAATGAAGAAAGCTGCGGGCTCTACTTCCCATAGATGGAGGATAGCCCATATCAGAGGTAAGTTCATTTCCATCTTCATTAGTGAAAGGATAGGCCCTATCTTTTGTTAGATGAAGGCTTACTCTTCGGGGTTATACAGAGTAAACCAATGGTCCAATACCAACTTTGGATCCAGAGGTTTGCAAACTCGGATCTCTTTGCGGAGGAGGCGGTCGACTGTAGAACTAGCCATCTATTACAATAGAAGTCTCCAATTACAAAAACTTTTTATAAAGTACAAATGATGTTATTACAGGGAAATGTATCTAAACTCCAGGAATGGAACAAAAGCATTACATCATTAATCAATTGTTAGCCCATGACTTCATGTATGCAAATAGGTGGGTTCTAATAGGTCCCCAAGCTCTATGGCCTATCACATTCTCGAAGAAATGGATCTCAAGTCATATCGAGGCATTGGGTGGGGTAGCCTAATCAGTCGCAAACGGTGATCATATCACTTCTCCCGAAACCTACACAATGGCCCCCCGTCTTAGGGTTTTAAGATGGCTCGGGTTTGAACATATCTAATCACGCGATTACATGTATGCAGACTTAATGGTAGGGAAAAAAAATACATATACCCCTAATTTCATTAAACCCTTGAAAGGTTAGCAACAATATAACAATCAAAAAGACATTTTTGAAATGGTGATTTCAAAAGGTTCAGGTGGCTAGCCTACTAGAGATTTTCCTTAGTGGAGTTTCCATCCTGTTGAGTTTAATTTTTTATTTTATATTTATATTCCTAATCCGATTTATACTAGACCCTATGCTCATCTAATATAAGTCCTCGACTTGAACTAGGAATTTTGTCTTATTTTGGAGTCACCACCTAACTGAAGTTGGGAAAAATTATTGAATTAGGACTAATTGAGCAGATTAATCCTAATTTAGACAACTAGTCAACGAGATTTCCTCTTTTCATTTTTGTGAAAGAGGAAAGGGAAAACCAAAGTTTCTGGACTCGGAGGCTAACCTATTAAAACCTTAAAGTTACCACCTTAGTCTTCTAAAATCTAAACCATATCCTAATGTCTTTTATTGTTATTTTGTTTTTGTTATTTTTTTGTTGTGTTTTTTTTTTTTTTTTGCTTATTGATTAAAAGCTACTTATTCTAATATTAAAAATGATTTTTTATTCTTTTTAGAGTTGCCCTAAACGGATGCCTACATATCTGCTATTCAGGATCAAACAAGCCGTAGTTCGCTTTTCATGAAAATCTTTAGTGTGTTTGTTAATTTTAATTATGAAAATACCTCGGCTTTACGTTTTCATTATTTTAGTTTTTTCTTTTGGAAAAAATCTAAGCCTAAGCTTTATTATTATTATTTTTGAAAGAAAAATTAATTTAAAGAAAAACCAATTTTGGATTTATTTTAAAAAATAATTTTTCTAAGTGATAAAAATTATTTTTGTTTCTCTATTATTAACCTACCTTAATTATTATTATTATTGTTGTTGTTGTTTCTATTTTTTTATTTTTTTATTTCATTTTATTATTTTTATAATTTTTTATTATTTTATCTATTCTAAACTAAACATGAAAATAATAAACTAATCTAAATTCTATCATTTTTCCTAATATTATTTTTTTATTTTTTTCTCTTTTTTTATTTTATTTTCAAATTGTAAATAAATAAATAAATAAAAAAAAAAATCCGACTTACTTGGATCCGGATACGGTGCGCGGGTTGGGTCGAATTGGGTGGCGGTCGGAGGTCCTCACGAGTGGCATTCCGGCGTTCTTTTCTATCGATCAAGGGGTGTTTCTAACATTTCTAAGGACAAGGGACTTGATGGCGGTGGTGGATTTCTTTAAAAGCTCCTCCAAGTGGTGGTTCAAAGAGGTAGTTGGCGGTTGTAGGTCGCGTGAACTCCGGTGGCTCCGATCTCTCTTATTTTCTCTCCTTTCTCTCTTCTGATTCGTGCTTTGCCTTCTCCACATCGTGGTTTATTTATAGGCACCAGAAATCGAGCTGGATAAGTTCGGATTTCCTCCGATGAGGAAAAATCGAATTTCAGTTGAAAAACCCATCCCTAATTTGTGTAAAACCTTCGATTTGTTGCGGTTTGATTTCAATGGAATGATGTATATCCTATTTCAATTAAAGATTTGGTGGATTTTGTGTAAAAATTGCATCAAAACAGCAAAAATTCGAATTATTCCTTGCTGGCGATGATCTCGAACGGAGGTTGAAGACGATCATGCGCCTAGCACGTACACTCCCTCCATCTAATCACAAGCTGACATGTGTCCTAGGCAAAAATAAAAATAAGGCAAAACGCAGAAATGCTTCCCTCGAGTTTCGAACCTTCGACCGAGCCTACCCTCGCATGCCTTTAGGCCATGGCTCAAACCAACTAGGCTAGCCCATTTCTCAGTGTTTTTTTTTTTTTTGCAATTTACATATATGCAATGCAATTTTTATTATTTTTGTATTTTTTTGAAATTCCAAAAATTTGTAAAAATTATTTAACTCCTTTACTTATTATTCCTATCATTATTTTCCAAAATTGATATATTTTTCCTATTTTTGCTAAATTTGAAGAAAAATTGTAAAAAGTGAAAAAAATTGAAAATCGACCATTATTAATTATTAGGGGAAAAAATGGGGTGTTTACAATGACTAACCATTTATTATCTTTTAGTTTAGGTATCACAATATCAAGATCTTAGCATCCAAAGACTTGGGGTAACTCATGACCTTGTAGCACACTTATATAATATACATATACGATATTTGGTACTTCCTAACATCCTAGAATCGAAAAAACATCTTAAATTTACTTAAATTATATATTTCAAAGTGCAAAACTTCACTCGGGACAAGACCACACAATGATTATTGGGGTGCTACACTGACAATATCGACACTCCCAATCCACCGATAAGCACAAGTAGTACATTTGTTAATTTTTGGATAATTATTAAGCTAATTTATTATTAAACCTAGCATACACAAGTGGTAAACACAGTAATCTCATACTTAAACTATGCTTTTCAATTTGAAACTCTCTTTGATCTTAAGTCCTATCATTAAAACAAAATTACCGTTTGATTAACCTTTATCATAAGTTGACTAAACATTCTATTTAATTTCCTTACCCTCTTCTGGATCTTATACTTAACTTTTTATTTATGGATAATACTTCATTCTTTACTTGACCCCCCTACTTTATCCTCAACTTATAGGTTGAACCTCCACTCTTTGCTTAACCCTCTAATTTATCCTTCACTTATTGATTAGACCTTTATCCTTTACTCGACCCTCAACAATTGTCCTTTGTTACAAATTGGACATTCACCTTTTACTTGACCATCTCCACTTCCATTACTTACATATGAGACTTTCACCCTTTACTCAACCCTCTGCACTCCCCCTACTTATGTATAGGATCTTCACCCTTCACTTGACCTTCTACACTATCCTCTACTTGTAATTAGATCCCAAAATTGTAGCTTTCTATGGATTTTCTCTCAATATTGATCTACGAACTTCTATCCCTGCCAAAAACAAATGATTCTTTCCATCCCAATAGTAATTCTGATTTACCCAAACGACAGTTAATAACTCAATCAATCCAAGCTTCAATCTTTCATCAAATTTCTCAAATTTTAACATAGATTTCATCATCAAAGTTGTGAATGCTCACTTAGATTTGCTAAAAACAATGCATGCAGTGCACCAATGGCCTTTAATTTGACCCAATGACCAAGAACCCTTCTCCCACATTAAATTTGAAGAAAAAATACCTTACTAAATTGCTAAGAACAAAGGAATGGGGAGAAGAAGCCTTTGAGATTACACTTACCTTGCAAGATTCCCTTTCTTACCTTGTTAAAAGGAAGAAGGAGATGTAGTTGATGCAAAGGAAGAGAAAGAAACTACCAAGAAGTGAAAGAGAGAGTGAGAGAGAAGGAAAGAGGAAAGAAATGAAGGATCATGTTTCTTTTAAAAGAAATGATTTGGCAATTAAGGATTTTGGAAAAATTTACAGATTGTCATTGTCAATAAGATTTGGACAACTTCAAATACTATAGATAATATAAAATAATAAATGGAATATTCCATAAATTATTTGAAATAGCAAAAGCATTTATATCATTGATTTGTGATTCAATTATGGTTATACTACTAATCTATATACTTGTTAAATTAACTAAATTAGCAACTAACTACAATAAAAGTCTCATAAGACTATAACTATGAGGACAAGATGATTAAACATGATCTTTACCCACTACTAAAGCATTTTTGTGTTCCTTTCTATTAAAATTGATCCATTTTGGCTCATCTCTTAGCTAAAGTCCATCACACCATTTATATTCTAGAAGATACATTAGTTGTAATTTCTAAAACATGTTAGTTAGGATATTTATATGTGAAATTCTATAAGGTAGTTGAAATCCTTTGCACAATACATTGTAACCATTAGATGAAATTGATCTTCATCAATCATTAAGGAGGAGAAAGGCTATAAATAAGCATACCATACTCATTAGTAAACAAGACACCACCTTATACAAAACCCCCACCTTAACCTCAAAAAAAAAAAAACTAAGAAATATATAAATACTCCTCCAATTATAAATACTCTCCATTCTATTCTATCATTTTTCATAAACCATTTTCTATCATTCGGTCATTTACTAAGCTTAATTCTATCAAACTTTTTTTTTTTTTCTAAAACCACTCTTTTGAATTATATAATTCCAACCATCAAATCAAATAACCAAATATCACTTCCAATATTTTTTGAAGAAAATTATGACTATTGGTATTGATCTAGCAGAATGAAGACCTATTTTCTAGCACAAAGTCTATTGGAAATTATAGAAGATGGCATTAATATGCCAAAAAAAAATCTATACCATCAAAATTTGAATTAGTTGAATGCAAAGCCATTAAAGAAAAATATTGGAAGGCATTATATAATATTTAGCTAACATTAGCAAATTCAATTTTTCCAAGAATAAGTGGAGCTACTAGTGTGAAGTACGCATGTGATAATTTGAAGGAAATTTTCAAGGTAGTGATCTTGTTAAACACCAAAACTTTTGAGATTTTGAAAATATTAAAATGACAGATTTTGAGAGCATAAAGGATTATTATACAATAATTAAGGAAATGGTGATTCAAATGAGAGACAGTGGAGAAACTATTATTAATAAGAGGATAATTGAAAAAATATATTAATCACACTTCTAGAAAAATATGACTTCATAATCACTGCAATTGAGGAAACAAAGGATATATCTACTCTTTTTGTTATAGAATTAACTAGCCTCTTGAATCATATGAGAAGTGGCTGAGCAAGCACGACGATATTATATTAGAAAATGTCTTTCAATCAAAACTTAAAATTTGGTCTTAGAACACTAAAAATGATTAGAAGAGATTTAGAAGTTTAAGAAATAAAAACAAAGGAGGTGTGGAAAATGGACCAAATAGAAAAGGCAAAGGAAAATATCCACCATGTCAAATTTGTGATAAGGCTAGTCACTTGGAAAAAGATTGTTGGCATAAGGAAAACCACTATCTAAATTGTAAGAAATTTGGTTGTCTTACAAAAGATGGTCATTTTAAGAAGAAGTATCAAGCGAACTACTCTAAGGAGAAAAATGATTATCTATTTTATGCTTTCCATGTTGCGTTTGAAATTAAAGGAGACATGGTGATAGGAATCAAAATCCTATAGGACCTAACACTAGGGTAAGAGTTAAAGGGTTACAAAATTTGGCAATAAGGGTACTCTTTGGACAAACCGACCCCAAAAATATTTGTATGCTAACTTCTTTTCTATTACTTATTTGTTGTGCATTACAACAGGTATACTTGTTAGTTTTTACAAGGCGATTGATAAATTTGTTAAAGCTTAGCTTGTGGGTTATTCGTGGATTAACATAAACTAAAGAAGAATCGGTCCAACAAATTACTCAATTGAAATGAAGAACTGGCCACTTAAAGACCATTTGCATATGTAATAGTTGCTTATGGGAATCGGCCATTTCAATTTTATACTTTTAATTTTGATTTTTAGAACTGGCCACCTAATGACAACTTTGTAATTTTTGGTTTGTTTTAATCCTAATAGGAGCAAGTATAAATACTTGCTAATTGGGGTTTTTAGGGAGCTTTTGATAATTTGAAAAAAATACACTCTTTAAACTGTGAGGGAGAGCCTTGCAAATCAAAGATCTCTTATCAATTTCTTGTGAAATTATGGTGAGATTCAACAAGAGGAGATTGTGATTTATATCGATCTTTCTTTTTGTTAACAAATTGTGTTTAGTGGATCATATCTAGGTGCAATTTGTGGTTACTTTCATTCAAGTGATTTTGGATGTAATTTTCATATTTGGGTCATTTCAATTTTGAAATTGCTTCCTAGTGTAATTGCTTGATTTTCCATTGACAATCACATACTTAATTGTTCAAATTTCATTTGGTCATTTACTTAATTGGAATTCAATTTCATCACGCCACTTTGTGGAACTTGTTTAGTTGAATTCTTCAATTGGATTGTGTTCATGTACTTAGATCCTTTTTTAACACATCATAATTTGATATTAGAGGATAGGATTTTAGGAAGGGATTTGCGTGATCTTCATTTGACAATTAGGGTTCTTGAAGATTAATTTCTTGATTTGAAATTGTTGAAGTAACTTGTAGTAGTAATTGTGGATTTTATTTCATCCTTGTTGTTGTCGATTGAAGTGGATGTAGAATACATAAGATTGCATAGTTTTCCTTGAGCTTGCCGTGAGGTAGGGATAGTGATCCTTTGTGATCATTTAGAAAAGTGGAAATTTGTAACATAAAAGAGTGAATTGTGTGTTGGTGATTTCGAAAATAGTAGTTGTCATTTACAAATTCCAAATTTGCATTTTGTGGAGAAAAGGAAAATATTTGAAATTTAAACACCTTCTTTAAGTTGAAGAAGTTATTGAATGGTTATTTGAATTTGAATTTGTTTCTTACCATTTGTGGAAAGGGTTACGTTAAGAGTGTATTTGAATTTGTTGCCCTAAGTGATGTAGTGATTGTGTTGTGTGTGTGGAGAATTGGAGTTGTGTTGTGAAGGGGTATTGTAATGTGAAGTGTTGTGTGTGTTAAGGTGAAGGTGTTGCACGTGAAGTGGTGTTGTGGTGAAGTGAGTTGTACTGTGATTGTGTTGTGTATGTGTAGCGGTGTGAGTGTGTAGTGAAGGAATTGCCATTTGTTATAAGTTTATGTTGTGAAAGAAGGTGCTGTAGGTGAAAGTAAGTGTATGTTTGTGCCGTGAATTAGAAGGGAATAATAATGTCCACTTTGGGACACTTCCCTTGAGTATTGAGTACATTCTCAAAACTTCTAGATTGGGAATATGCCTTACTTTGTGAGTTAGAGTGTCCTCCCACGACTAGTCCTTTCACAATCATATTTATCGTGCCTCGAATGGGGCGAGCTTGTTGCTCTTGCTTCGTTTCTTCTCTTCTTCCTCACTTTAGAGGCTTGTCATTCTCTATGATGTATTCTCATAAATATCCTCATTAGATGAGGTCTTCGAGGGTATTATTTAATTGTGTACAATTTTCTATGGTGTGACCCCTATCTCTATGGAAATCATAGTATTTGTCAAAATTTCTTCTAGTTGGATTGCTCTTCATTTTGTCGGGCTAGGTGATGATACCTTGATCTCAAATCTTCATAAAGATGTCAATTTGAAGCTTGTTGAGTAAGGTGTGCTACGTTTTTTACTATCATTACTATTTTGAGCAAACCCATTACCATTCATGGTAGGATTGAGCCTATCTTTTGTAGACGGTCGGTCCTTACCATTCTTCTTCTTGTCAAAGGATTCTTGTTCAACTTGTCTTCTGGCTAGTATGGCATCTTCCAAGGTGATGTAGTCTACGACCCTTTCTTGAAATTCTCTGAAATTTTTGAGTTTGTGTAGGATGAGGGAGTATAAGAACTAAGATTGGTCCTTTTCTCCATTGATTGTTGCAATAAGCACTACACTCTTATCAACATTAAGAATCTTGAGCATTGTTTTGTTAAACTTGGAGATATAATCTTTAATTGTCATGTTGCTTTTGTCAGACAAGATTGAGAGTTGAGGAATCTTGTTTAGGCATCTTACATGTCAAAATGTATTGAAAAAAAACTGTATGGTGAGATCTCAGAAACTAGAAATTGAGTTTGGCTTAAGGCCTCAGAACCATGTTTGTGTTGTCTTCTTCAATGTTCCTAGAAAGGCCTTGTATGCTATTGCATCGAAGAATCCTAGGGGGCTCATCTGAGCTGTATAGTAGCTCAAATGCTCCATTAGGTTGTTCATCCCATCATAAAACTACAATCATGGAATTTAAACATGTCTATGGGGCTACTCGTCATGGATTTCCTAGATGAAAAGGGAATTCCCTATAATAAACACGTCCCATGCGTTAGGCTTCTTTATATCTCTTAGCTTGTTAAGGCATTTGATCATGTTGTCTATATCATTAATAAATTGATCAGCTGAGGATTTTGTGGATTATGCTTTAGAATTATTGCTCTTGTTATTGTTCTACGCACCCCTTAAGTTAGGGGCTTGATTTGGATTTAGCGATGCGTTCCCATGGTGTTGTGAAACACTATTGCCCTACTACTCAGTTCATGGCTGAGATGTTGTTAGGAGTGATCATTGATTTTGCTCACTTGGTCTCGGGTGATGATTTTTAGCCAACAAATAAGCAAATTGCCTCTCGAGTCTTGCAATCATGTCTTCATCCCCATCTTGCATGTAAGGTTGTACTAGTGGTGCTATAGGGTGATTTTTTAGCAATTAGTGGATTGTGGTCATTGGGGCTATTGTTGTTGGAGTTTCTTCCTAATCTTGTGTTAGCCATAGTCATAGTTAGCCTTAAAATGGTAGGCACTAATTGTTGATTGTTCTAATTGCCTCAATGTGACCAAAGCGTATGGAGAGTATTCGATGATCTTATCTGGATGGAGGAACCTTTTTTCATAGTGTTATGAAGATATTCTGCTTTTTGTAGACATCTTAATTATAATAAAAATATTTACTTAGAGCATATTTTTTAGAGGATCTAATTACTTTTTTAATTTATACTAACCAATTTAGATGCTTTCCTATTTTATAACCGGGCTGAAATAAAATAGACGCTAGAAGCCTTAAGCTAATATGTGCATATAACACCAGGATTATCATCAACAATCCTTTTCTTTCACCTGCGTTGAAGATCGCTCTCCCCATCTTTTGACTGTTCACCTACGATAAGTTAATAACTTTCTGCTTTCTATTTAGTTACCTTATTTTGTGAGATGCACGGTTTAAAAATAATGACAAAACAATCATATATCCCTTTTTGTTAGTAATGGCTTTCCTTTCTTTTTGGTATTCCTTCACGTGATCTGTCGGAGTTCCCCATTGACTTCATCAACTGATCCTCATTTCATTGTTACGACATGCTAAGGGACGGCATCCTCCTGTACCAACTTGTTCTTTAGCTTTCATTATTACATTTATTTATTTTTCCAGAACCACTTAGGCAATATTACACTACACGTTCACCAGGAGTACTTCTAGTCCCTTCCTTCGCACTTCATGGACACATATATATAAGGGCATATCCACGTATCTTTTTCTTGCCAATACCCTAATTACCTAAATTCATTTATAGTATCAATTATTCCAGAACTTTAACAGCTCTACTTATTCATGCAGAAGGGTTACTTTAAACCTTCAACTTAAACTAGGCTAAAATAGTCTTAACCAGCTAAATGACACCAACCACACCAGTGTGGCCTTCTAGGATTTTCTTTCAACACTGCTCTACTCCTTTTTCAAGGTGGCCGAAGCTTCCTAAATCTCTAAGCCAACCCACTAGCTCTACTTTCCTTTTAATAAGCTCCTCTGTATTGATTGACAGGAGTTGATGTTATCCTAAGCGCAGACGTCAGACAAAATAATTATTTAGCATCATGTTGGAAAGTTTCGGTTAGGAGGAAAGAAAAGAAGAACAAAGAAGCGAAGAGCATTGTTTTTGACTTACACTTGGGGCGATGGTGCTGTTGCCTTGTAATTAGGCAAAAGAAACGTGATAATGATGAGTGTAAGTGAGTCAACGGTTAGTAGATCTGGGAGTTTCTTGTTTTCCCAATGCCCATGTAGAAATTTATTTGAAAGAAAAAAATAGATGAAGGTTTTGTGACAGAGGATGAAGGGCAAAGAAAAAGACAGAATAAAATGAACATATATATATAAGAAGGATAAGTGCTACGGCAGAGCTTTAACAGAAAAAAAAAAAAAAGATATGTTCTTTAGTCCTTCCAAGATTACAGAGGTACTTATCGTGTTTTTAAGGGGTATGAAATGTACCGGCAGATATTGATGAATAAAAGCCAAAGGAAATAATGGGAGGGGGCCAGGTCTGCTAGAAAGGAAAGGAAGTAGGAAGTAGTTTTGGGACTAGCTACTTAGATTTGATAGAAACTTAAGTGGATACAGTGTCCTTGATTTCCTAGATTCGTGGGTTTATAAGAAGTTGACAGGTTTGAGTAGCTGTGACGTACGGGTTTGCAAGGAAAAGGGGTAGTTTGGTTAAACGGAACCAGCTAGTTGAAGTAACCATGAATTTTAAATAGGTTTTGATATTTATAATTAGAGAAATTGGGAATGAAAGGGAATTTTGAGTTTAGAGGGTGGCATCACTTGCATGACGTCTAGTGCTGTGTCCTTATCATCCCATTTTTAATTATTTAATTTATTTTTTTTATTTTTGAACTAGCTAATAAAAAAATATTGTTGGTATCTCAGGTAACAATTTGGATTTATCCAAGATATAACTCTTCTTTCTTAAAGATGAAATATATTTGAATCCTCATTAACTCCATCAATACTGTAATATATAGTTGGAAAAACATAACAATATCATACATTTCGAACACTTATTATACTCAGTACCATAGATATTTCATTGTTTCCAGACCAAAGAATAAATTAATGAATTTGTGAGGGACAAGACAAATCTCCACCATTTTCCAATAAACCATTCCAGCGCTATTTATAAAACATAATTTAACTATTTAGATGGCTTCGTAAACAAACTTAAAATGCACAAATCGAAATAATATTTCCTTATATTTATTCCATATACTTTAATTTCTTTATCTTTGAAATTGAATATCTTGATATCTTACGGCTCATTCATTTTATTAAATGGAATAAAAAAGAAATTAAATCACAATTTAGTCATAATAGAATAGACATGTAATAGGCAATATATACCTATTGCATTGTTTAGTTCAAACAAAAACAATATAAAGAATTGTGGGAGACAAAAGTAAATATTAATTATACCTCTTTCAAGATGCCTCATTGTGGATATCAAGGTTGGGAAGTAATTGTAAACATACTATTATTTATGGTGGTGGTGTTTTAATAGTGAGGGCATTTATGTAAAAAACAATAAATAAATCATTGAATAGAAAAGGTAAGGATGGGATCATGAATTGCAATTCAATACTATAATAGTCATTTAGTATAAAATAAGGAGGGAATAAAATAGTTACTTTTGAATATATAGTTAATTTTAAATAATGTGTTTTTAGATCTCTATATAACCTTTTTTACTTGATAAAAATAAAAATAATAAATAAAATAAAAAAATAACATTAATCATGATAAAATATTTAAGAGAGAAAAAATAAAAATGGGAATTTTATCTCTCTTTTCCTGATTCTAAGTAATTTCTTATCATATTTTTGTAAAGGATAAAATAGTCATTAAGGATATAAAATCATGTAGTGATAATTCGAGGTCTAAATACTTAAGATAAGGGGGACTAACATACACAAAACAAATGTAAATAGTTACGTTTGCAAATTGTTATAATCAAAACTAGTTATACTCACTTTCATAATAACTACTTGAATATATGTATTATATATAATTTGTACAAACCCCTTATCATTCACGAATTTTTCCTCTCTTCCTTATGAACTTGTGATATTCTTGATAGTGACTTATAGATAAGCAAATCATAGGGCACTAGATTCTTAAATATCGCTTCAAATCTCAATCCTCGAGTCATTTTTCATTGCATTTCCAGAGATTTTTATCTTAAATTTTATAATATCCTTACCCTTTCCTTAGATTTTTACCTTAAATCCATTGCAATTTAGCCCTTCAAAAGAATCAGACTGCATTTGGCCTACCCTTGTAGAATTAGATGCATATTTCACTGACTTTGACAAATATGGAAATAAAATTGTATGTAGAATCCTTTTTTTTTTTTCTCTTCACTTTTTGTGTATTTGTCCAAATATGCTATATGATAGAAGGAAATATATAAAAAGCACATGCAATTTGAAACATCTCTGATACCTTCTTCTCCTTTACAGCAACATCAATCTAGAGAGTTTGAAAAGCCATAGCCTGTCAAAGAAAAACCATAGGTAGACTAAGTCCGCAAAAATAATTTTCACGATTTCAAGTATTAATTGACCAGCATTTAGAATAACGTAGCAAGCCTTGCCAGGAAACGAGTGGAGAATTTTATCATACAAATGAAAAATTCTCCATGCAAATGATTGGAAATATCCAAATAAGACTTCTTCTAAGTTCAGACAAAGAATTGGCCGTAGTTCTGGCAAGGGTAAATTTGTTGTAATCATTACTAAGAAAATTGAACGGTAGCATAAAATTAGTGGTAATTTCTTAGCCACGGCCATTATTATCAATCTACAATAGTAATTTGTTTTTACTAAGCACAGATATAAGCTTCCACTTTTTTTTTTTTTTTTTGGAAATACATTAGGAACCATTTTCGAAATTTATTATACAAAAACCACTGCTAATGTACTTTCTACAGGTATGTACCAGCATTATAAAACAACTAGACATTCGATAATGCAAGAAACACTTTGCAGCATTTTTTCACATCACAAAATTTGAAAAGGATTCTTAATATATATAAGTTATTGATACGATCCAAAAACATTATTGTACTAGACACTCAATAAAAACTAAATTGCTATGATAATCATATTGAATCAATATTGTACATAATGAAAGTTTAAGTTATTATCTAATCATATTGAATCAATTTTTCTTTTTTTTTTTTGATGCATTTGTATGTTTATGATGCGGACATCGTGGAGGGCACAGCAGCGTACACGGCCTAAGGGCACGGCCGTGTATAATTTTACCCGGGCCGTGTATCACTTACACGGGCACAGGGCATGCCCAGCGACACGACTGTGTGCTCCAGTAGGATTCTCACAGAATCATACACGGCCTAAAGGCACGGCCGTGTATCAAACCGTGTACTGTGCTCGTCATATACACAGAAGCCCACACGGCCTAAAGGAGCGGCCGTGTATTCGACCATGTATTATGCTCGTCGCATGCCTAGAGACACACACGGCCTAGAGGCACGGCCGTGTATGAGCCCATGTACTATGCGTGTTGCATGCCTAGAAACATACACGACTTAGAGGCACGGCCGTGTATGAAACCGTGTACTACGCGTGTATTGTATTATTTCTTTCCACGTAAACGCTTAGATTTTCCCCTTTTAGATATTTTACGGGGACATATAAATACTCTTTTGTCAGATAGATTAGGGTTACGTTTTATTATCATATTTGAATACACTTTGAGAGAGAGTTTTCTCTAATTTCCGGGTTGTGCGCAACCAGATTTACATCAAAGATCGTTTCTTTGTTGTGTGAAACCAATCCAATCCCGGATTCGTTTCGTTACGCTTTCTTCGCTGCGTCAATTGGTATCAGAGCAAGGCAATTTCTTGCGGAGATGTCGACTAATGGTGGTGTTGATGGCGATCGTGTTCTCGACCTTGATCGAGATGCGGAAGTCCAAGGAGTCAATCAAGGGGCTCCGAGGGCAGTGGTTGAAGCCATGGAGCAGAGACTTGGGCGTGTAGAGCAACGCCTGGAGGATCTGGTGGCGTGGTTCGACGCCATGATGATGGACCACAACGGTTACAGGGGTGTTGTTGGGAATCGACCGGGGTTAGCAGCTGCCCGCGGCGACCTTATCAATGACCTTGTTGTCGGAAACCAATGGAACCGGAGAATTGACGGAAGCTCTTCTAAGGAAGAGGATGGAATTTTGCGGAGGAGAGAACAACCACCGCGAAAGGGTGGTGTTGTTGGCGGTGGAAAATTTCGTGGCATTGATGATCGGAATGAACCAGCATATGGGGGTGGATATCAACGCAATCACCAAGGATTCGACCATGCTGAAGGCGGAGACTTCCGTCTTAAGGTAGATATCCCTTCTTTTAATGGTAATTTGAATATAGAAGAATTTTTAGATTGGCTGGCGGAGGTCGATAGGTTCTTTGACTATATGGAGGTTCCTGAGGATAGGAGGGTGAGAATAGTTGCTTGTAGATTGAAAGGAGGGGCGTCTGCATGGTGGGATAGATTGCAGCACCGTAGACAAAGGGAAGGTCGACAACCGATTAGATCATGGTACCGTATGAGAAATCTGCTGCAGCGGGATTTCTTACCACCCGATTACGAACAAATCCTCTTCCAACAGTATCAGCGGTGCCGACAAGGGCAGAGGACAGTGCATGAATACACCACGGAGTTTATGAGGCTAGCGGAGAGAAATGATTTAAGAGAGATTGAGGGTCAACAGGTGGCACGGTTTGTAGATAGGTTGAAGCCTCAGATAAGAGATAAGATAGGGGTGACGGTGTTCCGAACCGTGAATGACACAAAAAACTTGGCTCTCTGAGTAGAAATGATGATACAAGAACAGAGCGTAAGGTTTGGAGGTAGTAAAAGGACTTACACTTACGAAGGTCCTGGTAATAGTAGTAAAGGAACTGGTGAGAGGCCTCGAGGAGTGGTTGATAAGCCAGCGGGAAGTATAGACAGGAGAGAAGACAAGGCGGAAGGAAAGAGACCGGTGGAGAATAGAGACACCCCAAGGCAAAACAATCCATATGCCAAGCCGATATTGGGAAAATGTTATAGATGTAATCAGTCGGGGCATCGATCAAATGAGTGCCCAAATAGACGCACCGTAAACATTGTCGAGAGGGAAGAGGAGGAAGAAGTGTGTTGTGAACCAAACGGTGATGATGAGTACTATGAGGAGGTTGACGACGGGGTAGAACCTAATTACGTAATTAGGAGGATGATGTTGGCACCAAAACAAGAGGATAGCTCACAACGACACCAATTGTTTCGCACTAGGTGTACGATTGGTGGGAGAGTGTTTGACTTGATTATCGACAGTGGGAGTTGTGAAAACATCATTGGGAAGGAAGTCGTAAAGAAGCTCCAATTACCGACAGAGAAGCATCCAAGTCCGTACACCATCGGATGGATCAAAGCGACAGAACGGATAGAGGTAAAGGAGAGATGTAGAGTTCCTTTCTCGATCGGTAAATATCGAAATGAAGTGTATTGCGACATCGTCGATATGGACGCTTGTCATTTGCTGTTCGGGCGTCCTTGGCAATTTGATGTAGATGCCCAACATGCAGGGAAGGAGAACAAGTATAGGTTGGAGAAGGAGGGGGTGAAGTATACACTACTGCCATTAATGGATAAGCAACCCAAAATCCAGAAAGCGAAAGGGAAGTCCTTTCTTACGATCACTTAATCGGAAAGAGAGATGACCGAAGACATCAAGGAATCCCGCTTGATGCATGCTCTAGTAGTGAAAAATGTGGGAGAGAACATGAGTAACGCAGAGATTCTGGAAGAAGTGAAGGAATTATTAGATGAATTCAAAGAAGTCATTCCGGAAGACTTACCGGAGGGATTACCTCCCTTGCGGGACATCCAACATCACATTGACTTGGTGCCAGGAGCTAGTCTTCCTAACCTCCATCACTACCGGATGAGTCCCAAGGAAACAGAGATCTTACAGGAGAAGGTCCAGGACTTGCTTGATAAGGGATTCATTCGAGATAGCTTGAGCCCCTATGCCGTACCAGCACTACTAACGCCTAAGAAAGATGGGAGTTGGAGGATGTGCGTGGATAGCCGAGCGATCAACAAAATCACAATTGGGTACAAATTCCCAATACCTCGCATTGAGGACATGTTGGATCGGCTGAGTGGGGCAGTGGTGTTCTCCAAGATAGACCTTCGAAGTGGGTACCATCAAATTCGGGTCAGACCTGGGGATGAGTGGAAGACCGCCTTCAAGACGAAAGAGGGGCTATACGAATGGATGGTCATGCCATTCGGACTCAGCAATGCACCGAGTACCTTCATGCGCGTGATGAACCAGGTACTTAAACCCTTCATAGGCCGATTTGTTGTCGTATATTTTGATGACATATTAATATATAGCAAGACTCGGGAGGAGCATCTAGTGCACTTGAAAGATGTTTTGAGGGTGCTGCAAGGGAACAAACTCTATGCTAATATCAAAAAGTGTGTGTTTCTGTCATCAAAGCTGTTATTTTTGGGGTTCATAGTGAGTGGGGAAGGAATCATGGTGGATGAGGATAAGGTACGAGCCATTAGAGATTGGCCTACACCCAAGACAATCACCGAGCTGAGGAGTTTCCTAGGGTTAGCAGGGTTCTACAGACGTTTTATAAGACACTTTAGCACGGTGGCGGCTCCCTTAACCGAATGTTTAAAGAAAGGGCGGTTTCATTGAGATGAGGAAGCTCAGGCGAGATTCACCGTGCTCAAAGAGCGATTATGTAGCGCACCAGTGTTGACCTTATCGGACTTCGACAAATTATTCGAAGTTGATTATGATGCTAGTGGTGTAGGTATTGGGGCGGTACTCTCTCAAGAGAAGAAGCCCGTTGCATTTTATAGTGAGAAACTCTATGAAGCCAGGCGGAAATGGTCCACATATGACAAGGAGTTCTACTCCGTGGTCAGGGCCTTGAGAATGTGGGAACATTATTTGGTGGGCAAAGAGTTCATATTATACTCTAATTGCGTTGCCTTGAAACACTTGAGCAATCAGACCCGCATATGCAAAGACATGCACGCTCGATGGATACAATTCTTGCAGAAATTTCCGTTTCGTTTGATGCATAAATATAGGGTTCAGAATAAGGTGGCCGACGCACTAAGCCGAAGGGCGAATTTGCTATTAACTTGAGAGCTGAAGTAGTGGGATTTGAACAGTTGAAGGAGCTGTATGAAACGGATGAGGATTTTAGAGCTACCTGGAGAAAGTGCACTAATAAGGAACCCATTGACAGTTATTATATCCTGGAGGGTTATTTGATGCAGGAGAACCAACTTTGCATTCCTACATCCTCCTTGAGAGAGAAAGTGATCCGAGATCTCCATGGAGGGGGATTAGCTGGCCATTTGGGGCGGGAAAAAACATTAGCAGCAGTGGCTGCAAGATACTATTGGCCTCATTTGCGCAGGGATGTCAGTCGGATAGTGCAATGCTGCTACATATGTCAAACGTCAAAGGGCCACTCTCAGAATACGAGACTATATACTCCTTTACCCGTACCTGAGAATATTTGGGAAGACCTATCCATTGACTTCGTCTTAGGTTTGCCTCGTACCCAACGAGGCGCTGACACTGTTTTTGTAGTTGTGGACAGATTTTCCATGATGGCTCACTTCATCCCATGCAAGAAGACGGCAGATGCTCAGAACGTGGCCAGATTATTCTTTAAGGAGGTGGTCCGATTACATGGGGTTCCCAAATCCATCACTTCTAATAGGGACACTCGATTCCTCAACCACTTTTGGAGAACGCTTTGGTACATGTTCAACTCGTCCCTCAACTTCAGCAGCACAGCCCATCTACAAACCGATGGACAAACCGAAGTGACGAACAGGACCGTTGGCAATCTGATAAGAAGTATCTGTGGAGAGAAGCCAAAGCAATGGGACCTGGCATTGTCTCAAGCAGAGTTCGCTTACAACAACTCGATCCACAGAACTACCGGTAAATCACCTTTCTCAGTGGTTTACACTAAGGCACCTTCTCACGCTCTGGACTTAGTCTCCCTACCCAAAGGTGTGGAAACCAACATAGCAGCAAAGCACCTGGCGTCGGAGATCAAAGAACAAATTGAGAAAGTGAATGAGCGCTACAAGAAGACAGCTGATAAGCATAAGAAGAAGAAGTTGTTTGAGGTGGGAGACCCCGTGATGGTGTTCTTAAGGAAATAGCGTTTCCCCGTGGGTACATATAGCAAGTGGCAGCCGAAGAAGTATGGGCCCTACAAAATAGTGGCCAAATCAATGACAACGCCTATATGGTTGGCCTTCCGGAAAGCATGAAGATCTCTCGGACCTTCAATGTGGCGGATTTATCTCCATTTTACACGGATGACGCACCCCTTTATCCAGAAGCGAACTTGGGGTCGAGTTCTACCTTGGTGGGAGAGAATGATGCGTACATCGTGGAGGGCACAGCAGCATACACGGCCTAAGGGCACGGCCGTGTATAATTTTACTCGGGCCGTGTATCACTTACACGGGCACAGGGCACGCCCAGCGACACGACCGTGTGCTCCAGTAGGATTCTCACAGAATCATACACGGCCTAAAGGCACGGCCGTGTATGAAACCGTGTACTGTGCTCGTCATATACACAGAAGCCCACACGGCCTAAAGGAGCGGCCGTGAATTCGACCGTGTATTATGCTCGTCGTATGCCCAGAGACATACACGACCTAGAGACACGGCCGTGTATGAGTCCGTGTACTATGCGTGTTGCATGCCCAGAAACATACACGGCTTAGAGGCACGGCCGTGTATGAAACCGTGTACTACACGTTATTTTATTATTTATTTCCACGTGAACGCTTAGATTTTCCCCTTTTAGATATTTTATGGGGACATATAAATACTCTTTTGTCAGATAGATTAGGGTTACGTTTTATTATCATATTTGAATACACTTTGAGAGAGAGTTTTCTCTAATTTCCGGGTTGTGAGCAACCAGATTTACATCAAAGATTGTTTCTTTGTTATGTGAAACCAATCCAATCTCGGATTCGTTTCGTTACGCTTTCCTCGCTGCGTCAGTTTACTACTTAGACCTATCAAATTTCGTTGGAAATTTAATATTGGCACTAAACATCTCATCAAACTTATATGATACTTACTAAGGTATTAGCAATAAGGCTAAAAAGGAGTTAAGCTAAGCCAAACCACGCTTTTGAATACTTAAGCTCAACTCCTCTAAAAGATTATTGTGCTTGAGTAAAGCTGAGCTTTTGCCAAGTGGATTACCAATATAATTTATAAAATTTTAAAAGGTACTTAATGAAGTCTACCTAAAGACAATACCCTAATATAAAATGACAAGTGAACCAGTCAAGAAATGGCAACTGATTACAAAGGTCTTGATTATTAATTTGATAATGGTTGAAATAACTAAATATTGTATGGTATATCATCTAGGGTGTATGTATATATTTCTATAGGAAGTTACTAATTCCATTGGTACAATTTTTCGAGTAAACTATTTGAAAATTATGGATTCTAAACTATTCCTTTGTTCAAATAAATCTCAAAACTTGCTCGTACCTGAATTTCCATGAATGGTATTGCTTATAGATATACATGATCTCTAGGTTAAAACTCTAACCAAATTAGTTTTTTGTGGGACTAACACTTTTCTTCGATGAATGTTTGTTGTCTCTAATTCCTTATCTCGACTGTATCCCCACCAATCACAAGCATACATATGGATAAAGAATTAATGCATAAGCATGAAAATTTATCATAGGACAAAAGGACCTTATAGTATTGAAGAAAGCTCAAAAAATTTGTATCATATGCATGATAATACAAAAATTTATTTTATAAAATAAAACAAAATAAGCATATTTTTAAAACTCATCAAATAATTGTATGGCATCATTATTCCTTTTACTACTATATTCATACTAAAACTCTTTATATAAGTTCTTAGTTGATACAAAATAACTCTATATCATTATCAAAATTTGTGTCTTTACTATGTATTAAAAATATAGTATAAGAAAATTGTATTGTACTATCTTCTTTGCATGATACTATTCAATTTTTTTTGTATTGTTTAGCTCTACTAATCAAATACTATCTTAAAGGAATAATTTGCAAGTGAATGCATTTGGATAAGATTAATGAAGATGGAAAGGAAGAGGCATTGGCGGTGGACGAGTAGATGAGAAAAGCACCTCAATATTCCGATGAGAATCATGAGACTTCTTATTTACCATTGGGCATTCCATAATGGCATAAACTAATGATCTTTTACAGAAGCGCATCGGTGTATGAGTACATTTACGAAGGATTTATGACTGAGATTGTTATAAGCCTAAAGAAAATTAGATTCCCTGGACCCTAGTTGATAAGTTTCAGTCCATTAGCATGAACGTTCAATGGGTGAAATTCACAGCTAGGGGGGACGTTTCTCATATATATATATAATTCGTACTTAGCGACGACTTTGATACGTCCAAGCGAAGACCTGGACATTCTTGGTCAAGTTCTATCATATTTAATTAATTAAAGCATGGATTTTATTACGAGTATATCCATTGCTTATTATATTGTTGCAATTAACATATTAGATATAAATTGAGGTATTAATGGTGTGGATACTTTTATTTAATCAGATAAATATGAACATAAATATAAATATATTGTTTATATAATTGTGCTTATAGTTCCCTCCATGCATGTATATTTTAAAAGGGTTACAACTGTTTAAAATGTGGATATCCTTCATCATGTATTAAGAGTTATATCATTTTCAATTAAGTCACACAAAAATTACAATACTCTTGAATAAATATTAAATGTAATGAATTGTTAATGTGAAAATGTATTAGTGATGAAAATAGTAGTGTGGTCAATGGGTCGTGTTCGGGTATTGGTTGCTGCCAGACCAGCATACCAAATAATGCATATAGTTTTCGAATCACGGTTTCTAGCTATAATAATCATAGCGACGAAAGGACTTCAAGATGAAACGTGAGGTACCACTAGTTCTGGATTGGGTCCGTTGGAGATGGAACCTGCGAAGAAGCAACGGTGAGTAAGACAGCCTACATGTGTAAAGCGAACTCCAATTGTTTCGGTGTAGATAACGGTAGAGGGAATCGATGCAGATGTTTGGAGGGCTACAAAGGAAATCCCTACCTTTCTAGCAACCGGGGTTGTCAAGGTACTTTCACATATTCCCTTTTAAAAGAAAAAGTAAAATAAAATAGCTAATAAATATTTTTTAATTACTTAAGTATCTTTATAAATTAATATTGATTTTCTCTTACAATTCATATAACACGATAACACATAAAATATTATCATATGTCTCTTTAAATATGCAATAAACTTATTAAAAAATTTTATAATTAAGCATAATTCGTTCACTTTTTGAATCGTCACTAAATAAGACCTCTTAGTAAAACGTGTACATCCATATTTTTAACATTCACACTTGATGCTACATCCAACTTGTACGCATGCTGATGTATCAATGGACCAGCTCGTATTCAATCAGAAATTCAGAATTTTCGTGAAAATCATTGACTCATATCCATCAATAATTGCTTCATTTTATTATATTCTTTTATCATTTTTAAATTATATATTATATAGTTTATCTCATTATATGATGCAAATGACCTTTATCTTTATCGAGTACCGATTAAAATGGAGACCGATGAGAAGCTTTAATTACATTTTTTTCTTCTTATAAAGAATAATGTCTAAACTAGAACTGCCGTAATGCTATATTTTCATATCATTATGTGAGTCCCTCTGGTTATAGCCTACAAAATATGTTGCCTTCTAGATGTTGTTAAGTCATGCAGCTGCTTTGATTTATCGAAGAGACCTCGAAGTACCAGAGACTTTTGGATACTAACACATGATTTTTCATTTCATTTTTTAACTGATGAAATTGTTATAAAAGTTAATATTATAGCTGGATAATGGACTAGTTAGACCGAGTAAAAGAATAATTCCAATATATTTGATTAAACTAATTCATATTTAGCAGCTGTGAAAAAAATTTATTTATTTCTTTTTCCCACAAACAAGCTTACTTTTAGCATGTGTGTGTGGTGGGGTGGGGCGGTGGTAGGTGGGGGAGGGGGGCTTTGGTGTGGGTGGGTGTGTGGGGGATTGGGGTTTGTTTTGGAATTATGTAACTATGATACTGCATGATACTTTCCTATGTATTTTTTTTGAAGGAATTTCTTAGTAAATGCACAAAAGCTAAGTAAAATGGAAACTTTTTAAGTCTTTTCAAAAGTTTTTTTAATATTAATTGTTCTTATTTCATGAAAAAAAATACATAAAATTGTTCGATTTTTTTTTTTTTTGTTGCCTTATAGCAAATGCCCCAAATTAACACCAACTATTATTTTTGAAATAGTGATATGACATAATGAAATTGCAAATAGAGATGTCCTTCACATGATCTTAGTTTCTTATGTCTCTTCATCACCCCCATCTTAAAACCTTCATATTAAAATTATACTCTTTTATCAACTTTTATCCAACCAAATTTATAATGATATTACAATTTATTAGACAATGGTAAGACAAAAATATTATTGGTCTATGGGTTGTATATAAAATCAATTTTCCACTATATTGAATTAGCCTAAATCTATTGGCCTACTTATAAGACTTATGCCTATGTCTAAATGTTTTTATGAACTCCCAAGAAGCCTATGAACTCTTTATTGGATATTTCCATTGGTTGGACATATACCTAGTCTACATAAACTATGTATAGCAACCCTTATAAATAAATAACGGATCTCGTAAATTGAAAAGCCCAAAACATATCATCAATTAAAAAGGAAAAAAAAAATCATTCCTAAACCTTTTATTTTGGGGCCAACTCTTTGCTCATTTGTCAAGAACTTATGAGCATAGACCTTGTTTATAAAGAAAGCATGAAGAAATCAAAGGATTAGCGAAACAATACATGGAGACTAGTGGAAATGAAATTCTAAGAGGTATCGAATCCTCCTCATGATCCATTCTCGGGGTAATTTCTTCCTTTCCATCATACTTTCTAGGGATGAAATGTTTTGACTTCCTATTTCAATATACTATCAACACCAAAATTTCTCTTATTGACATAAGAATAAATTGAAATAAATAGCATAGTAAAGACATAAAAGCTTAATCATTGAAACAAAAAATAACTAGTTTTACCACAATCACTTGTAGATAATTCCTTTTAGATTGAAAGAAATGGAAAATTCTCTAGAAATATTAGATTGAAAGATTGGATTTTCTTCACGAAAAATCAAACCTAACTTGTGAGAGAGGAAGAGAAAATAGGTATCCTCAAGTAGTGCCCTTTGCCATACTTAATTATTCCTTTTAATTTCTTATTATATATATGTCTATATTATTAAGCTAAAACACCAAGTTTTGGACTTTACACTCTCAATGTTCAATTTTTGCCATAATATTCCATCATTTTATCCTTTGAATTATACATATATTGTTTATCTTACAAAGCGATTTAAGTGTCACTAAAGTAATTTTTTCATTAGAATGTCTTTTTTCCCAAGTGGTTCATTTTTTAAGGATAAAACATTAATTGCCTATTCAACTTTTTTTGCCAATTTTCATTATTATACATTAGTAGGTGCTAAATGAATCATTTCAATTTTCAATATGACAACTTTCAACATTCCATTTTCTTCAAAAACTAAAACCATTTTTGTTATACATTAATTGGACTTATATATATATATATATTAATTTACATTTCTTGATGAAACCTAAGCAAAACAAACAAAGTCAGCTTGCTGGGCAATTAGCACACCATATTACATACATACATACATACATACATACATATATATACATATATATATATATATATCTATATTCTTCCTTTTTAGATTAATTTTTTTATTTGAGAATAAAATTAGATGGGACCACATTTTGGCACAAAATTGTATGTGTGTTTTATTTATTTATTTTTTAATATTGTCCCTCTATCCATCCATCTCTATACCACCTTCTCCTTTATATCAATATAAGTTCTAAGCGTTTGAAAAGTCATAGCCTCTCAAGGAATAAAGTCTGCAAAATCAGTTTCATGCTATTATGTATTAACAGACCAGTCCCATCGGCCAATATTTATGATAAGGCAGCAACTCTTATGAAGGAAGCAAGTGGTCCACTTGGAATGGAGAATTTTGCCATGAAAATAAGAAATCCACCACGCAAATGGGTGAATATATCCAAAGAAGACTATTCTTTCAAGTTCAGACAAAGAACCGGTTGTAGTAGAAACGCTGGTTGATAGGACTACATTCATTCTTATTAGCCGTATAGAATGGTTATTTCTTTAGAAGAAATATAAGGAGACTAGTATTCCACTTGAACAAAATGGGGCCTCTTTTTGTTAGGTTAAGGTAATTGCACAAGTAAAGCAGCTTGACGTAGTCTTCAAGCAAGTGTTCCCACATGGAAGTCATGACAAGTCATTCCTATAATATTTTCCCACAAAAAATCTATAATATAAAACTTTATATAATAGATTTTATAATAATAAACTAGAAAAATAACTTAACATAAGTACAAATTGAGATGTCTTTTATAATATCTTAATTTTTTTTATTTTTTCTCATCACTCTTTGTCATAATATCAATACACTTGCTAAAGTTGTAACTTTTTATCATACAACTGCTATGAACCAATTTTATATTAATATCATTTTTTTTATTCAATGACTAGAGACTAAAACATTATTGGTCTTTGCTCTTCCCTTTCTTTTTTTTATATTTTATGTTTTTTGTTCAACAAAATATTATTGGTCTAAAATCGAATTTCTACTATAAAGAATTAAATTGGTTCCATCTACAAGTATTAATTATATACTATAACAAAATGAGAATTATTTAGTTTTATCAATTAATGACAATGTGAAAATTTATTATTCTATTATACATCAAAAAAGGAGGTTGAAAAGTACTCTTCCTCACTCATATAGTTATATAAAGTATAAATTATGATATAGCTAATTGGTCTAATAAGGATAGAGCATTCTAAAGAGAAGATATAATCAAGTCACAGTAGTGGTATTGGATTCTACTATGATTGATAAACTATAACTAATTCTTTATTTAGATTTTTTTTCTTTTACTATATGAATGTTGTGTTGATATTAAAAAGAATAATAAATGTGGAAAGTATTATAGGAAGAGATAATTCTCTAAGAGGATTTCAAAAATTGACACGTTCCATGACTAGTTTAAATTTAAGAGTATTAATTTGCAATAAAACATAAAAGCTTAATCATCGAAACAAAAAATAACTAGTTTTACCACAACCACTTGTAGGTAATTCCTTTTAGATTGAATGAAATGGATAATTCTTTAGAAACATTAGATTAAAAGATTGGATTTTCTTCATGAAAAATCAAACCCAACTTGTGAGAGAGGAAGAGAAAATAGGTATCCTCGAGTGGTGCCCTTTGTCAAACTTAATTATTCCTTTTAATTTCTTATTGTATGTATGTCTATGTTATTAAACTAAAACATCAAGTTTTGGACTTTACATTTTCAATATTCAATTTTTGCCATAATATTCCATCATTTTTTTTCTTTGAATTATATATGTATTTTTTATTTTACAAAGTGACTGAAGTGTCACTAAAGTAATTTTTTCATTAGACTGTCTTTTTTCCCGAGTGGTTCATTTTTTAAGGCTAAAACATAAATTGCCTATTCAACTTTTCTAAGAGGATTTCAAAAATTGACGCGTTCCATGACTAAGTAAACAAGATGAGGTCGTTGGTGCAAAAGAGAAGCGTGTGTTGGCGTGCCCACATGGTCGATGGGGAAAGTCCATGACAAAAGTCATTCCGATAAAATTTCCATCAAATTTACGTAGAACGATATGTTTGATCTACACTTGTACCCTTTACTGCGAAGGGCTGACGAACATTTGACAGATTTGATGGAAATCCTCTTTTGTAAAACATGGAAAACATTAAATACTCAAGTAGAAAATAAAATATGGAGTTAAATATAAAAGTGGGTAAATGTTGATGATTAAATATATACATTGCTCATAAGTTTATACTAAAAGAAGAAAAGAACAAATTGACTTGGTTTCTTGTAGAAATTACGTTTATTTATCAAGTTGAATGTAACTATTTTGAGCCTAAACAAATTGCTCCATCAGGGGGGAAAAATAACTTATATGAGAGAATGTTCAATCCACTTTTTCTACTATAATAATAATATGTGTTAGTACTATTCCAATTATGTTGCATTTTAACAAGTCTAACTCTAAAAACTCTAGCATTGGTACCTATTGATTTATAGATATCTTTCTAAATCAAACAAAAGTATTTATTTATGATTCAAAGTTGGAGATGATAAATGAAATTGAAAAAGTTAAAATTCAATTTAATTCGAATGATGATAGGATATATCAAAATATATCTAAAAGTTACATAAAAGTAAAAAAATAAAAAAAAGTAATAAATAAATGTGGTTAAAAATAGCTACAAAATACTTCAAATTTAAAGTATGTATTAACAGACCAATCCCATCGACCAATATTTATGACAAGTAGCAACTCTTATCAAAGAAGTGAGTGGTCCAGTTGAAATGAAGAATTTTGCCATAAAAATAAGAAATCCTCCACGCAAATGGGTGGACATATCCAAAGAAGATTATTCTTTCGAGTTCAGACGAAGAACTGCCTCCTTCGACGACTTTGATCCAACAAAGAGGAGACCTGATATTATGGATGGTATTGGGTTAGGCAATAAAAGGAGTAGGAGGGATTCGATCTATTTCATTTTAAGGGAGGATAGTATTTATTATTAGCTTCACTAATTATCATTTTGCACATGTATCATGGGTACATCATTTGCTAGTTATCTTTCTAAATCAAATAAAAATATCCGTTTATGATTTATAGTTGGAGATGATAAATGAAATTGAAAAAGTTAAACTCAATTTAATTCGAATGATGATAAGATATATTAAAATATATTTAAAAGTTATATAAAAGTAAAAAGAATAAA